>VDFB02309043.1:0-12392 GCA_007258455.2 Sequoia sempervirens
TATCATTATTGAATAGTTAGAGATTGAGAGACATGAATGAAAAAAAACTCATCCCATAAGGTATACAGAGAACGGGAAGTCCAAGCACACAATCCTAAAGGGGTAGAAAATATTTATAGAATTAGGGGTCAAGGTTTGGGCATACCTAATGATATCTATATGGGGAGGGGGAAGGTTGAAATTTTGACTTTGACAAAGGTAACATAGTGCAAATGGTCAAGTCTCAGGGAATTGAGGGTTAGAAGGAAATCATTTCGAGAAGAGGAAACTTGATAACTTGACAAAGGAAAGGGACAAGTGCAGTGAATGAGAAGATGACAAGTGGGGATGGACAAGTTTGATAACCCAACAAAGATGAAGGGAAAATCAAATTTGAGAAAAATGACATGCTTGAAAGGGGAATCTTGAAATTCTATAGACTTGTAAATACTTACAATATCTAGAGTACAACCCCCAGACTCAAACATTTTTGGTACCTTAAAACATCCAACAATATTATAAGCACACGAGGATGGTAAAGAACAACTTTTATGCAAACCTTGACCAAGGGAGACTTGTTTGGAACTATCTTAGATTGGTTATCTATGATGTTTTTTAAAGCAAGGCCAAAATATATAAGAGGGGCATGACTTAGGCAAAAGGGACAATCCAAATGGGTTGCCAATAGGATCAAAGGAAGAGATTTTGAATTTTGAAATTGATTACATCATAACATGACAAGGCTCAATCAAAGGAATAGGATTGCACTTGTAGTATAGTCCTAGGTAGTGTTTCATTTGGACCATTGAGAGAGAGTAGTGGTTAATTGATGGGTTAAAAGTAAGGGGTTGATTCAAGTGCTAAACATTTGAATTAAAAACTATAAACATATATTTATGATATCAATACAAGAAAATATAAAACAAAAATACAAAAATGTAGAATATATATACTTTTATTCCTTACAATTTATTATCTTAAAATACATTCATGTTCAATAAATCATACCTTCAATATAATAGATATCAAATAAATTATTTATGTTTTATAAATATAAAGTAATTGAAAATTACATCATTAATAATTACATTTAATATTAATCATATAAATCCATCTTATTATTTAAATAATTTTGTTAACAAAATATTAACCCATATACTATTAGACATCTCTTTAATAATTTGTAGAAAATAGCTAAATTATGTTTTGTAGTTGTCGTTATAATTTGTAATCAGTTGGTGCCCTACGTTGCATCGGTGGTTGTTTCCTTTCACCATTATAATGTCGCGGGTTCAACTTGGGCCGACTAAAAAAGAAAAAAGATAGAAAAACACAAAGGAAGTACTATTTAGTACCCTCTGTTTATTTCATTTGTTTTGAGGCTACTTTGATTCCAAGTTTAACCCTCTGAAGATTGGAAATGGTTCCATTCCACAACTACACCCCATCAAAAGGTTTGAGTGGTTCTCTCCTCGCTTTTTAGGAAAGTGAATATGAGATGAATTATTAATTCATCTTCACAAATTTGAGTAAGAGGTTTTAGGTTGTTTAGAATACTATTTTCAAATTTAATGTTACCCACTTTGTCTAGTATATTTTCTATAAGGCTTGTAGGATTGTCTATGAAAAAACACATAGTCCACTTAGCAGTTTCAAGTCTTAAGGACCAAGAGTTCTTTCTATGGATAGATGGGCATTAATGTTACCCACTTTTTCTAGTATATTCTCTATCAAGGTTTGTAGGATTTTTTATGGAAAAACACGTAGTCTATTTAGGAGTATCAAGCCTTGAAGACCAAGAGTTCTTTCGATGGATAGATGGGGATCATAAATGTTTCTTAAATGTATTTTAGATATTATTATATGGTTAACCAAGAATAGTGTGAACTCAATTTGAAGTAAGAATGATATAAAAGATAACAATTTCCTCCTTTCAATCAATTGTTGATTTAGGATAACATACTCCATTATGTCTAGTAGGATGGCATTAGAATATTTTAAAACTTCAAATTTTGCATATTGATCCTGTTGTAAATTGCAAATAAATAAAATTATTTTAGTACATACATTGAAGTGGCATTCATGATCAAGCATAATTTATTTGATGTGTTGACATGATATATCCCCTAATGTAGAGTAGCCTATGGTATCCATTATTAGGTATTGCATCATGAGAAAATGTTATGGATACAAACAAATATACATTAGATTGATCATCAATAACCCCAAAAAATTTATTATAAGATTGTGATAGTGTGAGTTGAAAGCACATAAGTGAGTCCCACTTCTAGGTCAAAATTTTAAAAATGGCCAAAAATCACATCCAAAGTTGTTGGGGTTAGATTGAAGTTTGACAAAAATGGAGAACACGGCAAAGAAAACCTAAAATCATTAGGGTTCAATTGAAAGGGGCTTCAATCAAACCTAGTAAAAGCACATGTGGTGTGGTATGGCACCCCATGGTTGGTTCAATCTATTTTTTTATAAGGGGCTTTGACCAAACATACACCTCAATCAAACCTACTTATGTGACACCCATATGATAATATTTTCTTCTCATATCCACATGTTACAATTTTAAAGGTCAAAATAGTCAATATCATCATCTAGAGATAAAAATTTCATGTGTGCATAATCCTTAGAATTAGCTTTCTAAAAAGTAATATATAATTTTTTCAATGTTCTATTTTTTATATATTTTATAAGCAAGATAGTTCTACTACAAAATATAAACACCTATATTCATAATATTAGGAAAAATAGCAAACTTGGTCAAAAAAATCCAAAAAAGTATATTGAACTCCACATCAATGTCCTTATTTCAATATAAGCAGTCATTTTTTGATAAATAATAAAAAAATAAAAATGTTACATTAAAATGTAGGTCTAATTCTTTTGTTAAGTAACAATTAAAAAATTAACAATAAGTAAAATATCCAATAAAATCACCAAAAAATATGCATGCACTAGATTGATCATGTTATGAGAAAGGGTTGGTGAATATTTTAATATTTTAATTTGGAGAAGCAACAAATTTTTTACTCTATTGCTTGAATTACTTCCACATGAACTCAATCAAATATTGTATCTTATATTTTAAACTGAAATATTGGCATATTGAAAGCATGCATTCATGTATGCCTTAATCAAATATACATTTCTATTGTAAAAAAAATGTATAGACCTTCACAACAGAGCCCTAACAACACTTTACAAACTAATTGACTATCTCAAATTTACAATTTCCTTAACCCCTTAAAAGGATTGTAGCTCCTCCTTAAATAGGAAAAGGTATGCACACAAACTTAAGATGCATAATGACACTTGTCACAAATGACAATCAAAGTTATGTTAGAACAAAGCAGTGCAAAAATCCACTAACAAAATAGAATCCTTTTACAACAAAGAATAAAATAATTTCTTAAGCCATTAAAGAACAAATTGATCAGAGTTGTTGATGGAGCCAAAAAAAGAAACCTTTGCAATTACATGTGATCACAAAGAGCTTGAAGAAGACAAAAAAAATTGACCATGTTGACCTGACAAGATCATTTATTTTTGGTATTTCTCAATCCATGAAGTGTAACTTCCTTTTTAGCCCACTTGAACTCAAGAAACTTTACTACCTTATTCACATGTTCATTATACTTTGCATCTAAAATATCCCTTGGTTCCTTATTGAAATTTTCCAAATTTGATCCCAACCTTATTAACGCATTCATGCTACTATTCATTAAGGTTGAATCAAGTTCCCACCAAGACATATGAAAGAACACAAAGAAGGAAAAATTGCATTGAAATCATTCTTTAATTTTTCAAAATATTTGACAATTTTTTTATTGTCCAAAATATTAGGCATAAATTCCTTTTCTAGTGATTCAAAAGATATCAACTCATCTTTTAGTTGTATCTCTAATTTATATTGTTAAGTTGAAATGCCCCAACAAGCCTATCACCTCATGTGTACTTGTAAATTCCTCAAGGGCATCATTGTCATACTTGTATTGCAAATAGACTATGTTTATTACTAACACTTTGGGGATCCAAGTACTTAATATCTCCTTTAAACTCTACTCATGTTGCATGTACTTGATATAAGCATTTCTCAAATTTTTGTATCCAACCCAAGTGTCATTTATCTTGTGAATAATGGATGATAATATCTGACCCAATATATCCTCTACCAATTAGTCATTTTACTATTTCCTTCCTCCTTGGCCAACCTTTTTGCTTCTCTACTCTAACTCAATTGTTCATTAAGTTCATTTATTCTCAATGATAGAGTTTCCTTGTCCTGAATTGAAGTGTGCATTGAGCTTGATTGAGGGGTAGTAAGTTTTGATATAACACATGGGGGAGGGGGAAGGAGTGATTTCATTTTATTATACTCTTGAAACAACTTAACTTGTCAAATTTTTCTTGTAATTTCTTGGTTGCAACTTCACTAAATAGTGCATTACTTACAATCATTGATGTTGCTTAAGGTGAAAATGTATCTATAAGTCTCTTGACAATAAATTTTCCAATAAACTCCCTAAAATTATTTGTAACTTGTTTCTTTTAAGTTTCAGGAGCTACCCATATTGCGAGAGTTTCAAATCTTGTGTTGATTCCACATGGCCTGATAGTGCACAATCATAACTTCAAAGGGTTCATGAAATGAGAATATGTGCTATGAAATATGTGCACTCAAATAGGATCCATCGATGTGGATTCCATGTAGGCAATAATGGGGTCCACCATGCAAGCATATCTATTGGGAGCTTAAGTGATTTTTAAAAGCACACACATAATAGGTTTAGTTGGTTAACTAGGAAAAGGGGTCAGTGGAATACTAAAAACAAAGGCCTAAAGAATAAATAAAAATCCATCCATGTACTAGTCAGTCACTATAGGATTATAAAATATAGTAACATTTTGTGCAAGGGTTTAGGGTTTTAGGTTAAGAATTTTAAACCCTTTTAAAACATACATTAATACTATAGAAATTTTAAACCAATATCAATAGTGGATATTTTTTGGGGATGAATGCTTTATTAAAGCATGGTGATATTCTAGAACATCTTCATGAGTAGACCAAACACACAGAAACATAGAAAAACCAAATAGAAACCTAAAAACACTTCATTGTGAGTTAGACAATCACATCTGCACAAAACCTAATAGGGAAGAAAACTATACAAATATAAACATGCACATAGAAGAAAAGAATCAAGAAAAATAATAGTTCAAGAATTATCCATGCAATAGAAATTCATGTATCTCACCATTTAAATTCTCTAGAAAGTAGGAATTATATCCACGAGTATTTCTAGCAATATATGGCCCTAACCATAGAGGATCAAATTTTCCATGCTTGCCCTTATCTCTCTATTTGCTCATAATGCTAACCTTATCTTAGAATCCCATGAATTTTTTCCTATCATCAGTTTGATAATTTTTATTAATCCCTTGTTACTAGACAAAACTTGTTCATTCCATTGTGGGTGATGGGGAGAAACATATGACAAATTATTCCCATAGTTCTAGAACAAAATAATATAAATTCTTCAAATGTGAAACACATAGCATAATTTGTAATTAATTTTCTTGGTACCCCAAATCTTATTATAATGTGCTCCATCACAAAATCTACAACCACCTTATTTTCTTCCTTCTTGGTTGGGATTGCTTTAATCCATTTAGTAAATTATTTTGTAGCTACCAAAATCCACCTGAATCCACCACTAGAATTTTCTATAATCTCACCAGTAAAATCAATGCTTCATTTCTAAAATGGGGATTCCACAATCATGGGACTCAAAGGTAATACACCAGAATATTTCAACTTTCCAAAGAATCTCTTATAGGCATCACATTTTCTTACAATATTTTGTGTATCAAAAAATAAAGTAGGCCACCAATAACCTACTCTAATTATTTAATGGGCTATGATTCTTATTGTGAAATAGCCTCCACAAACTCCACTATGCATTTCTGATAATACTTTAACAACTTCATCCTTATCTATAAATATCAAGAGGACTCCTTTATTTCTCCAATATAAATCACCATTTGTAATAACATATTTTATTGCTTGGAGCTTGAGAGTTATTTTTTTCTTATTAGTCAAATTCTTTGGACAATTCATACATTGAAAAAAGATTATTGCATCTTTGTACCATGGGAATGTCTTTAAACTACACTCTAAGTCGAGGAAATGTTCTTCCATGCAATTAACCTAGGCATCCTCCAAGTTTGACTTAGCCATGAGTTTGTTTAAACCTTGTCCCTTAACCAAGTTAGTGATCTAAATTTCAATATTGAATTATTAGATCTTATTGATCCATCTACATCTTCTTCCAATAACTTACTTTTGTGTGAAGATGTTCTTTACATCTTTATGAAGAACATGTGTAATGATTTTGGCTACAATCAAATATGATCTAAAGTTTTTCACTACTTTTACCAATGCATATGCATGCCTCTCCATAACATCATACTTCAATTTTTCCACTTCATGGTACTTACTAAAATAGAAATTGGTTATTTATATCCTTCCATTTTGAACTACAACAAAATAATAGTAACTATGTGGAAGGATGAAAAAAAAACAATTGAAATGGCTTGGAGAAATCTAGTGACTTTAACATCGGAGCTTACTTAATTATTTCTTTAATATCCTAGAAAGCCTTAGTTGGATCCTTACCCAAAGCCATAGTTTCTCCCTTTTTTAACATCTTTTATATAGATTTAGTTCATTCTGCAAAATTTGAAAAAATCTTTTTGAAAAATCTAATTTGGCCAAAGAATGATTGTATTCCTTTAATAGTTTTTGGCTGGGAATTTTCTCAATTGTAGCCACTCTTTCAGGGTCAATTATGATACCTTCTTTTGAAACAATATGACCCAATAAATTTCCTTCTCTTACCCAAAATATGCATTTTTTGGATTCAATAAAATTTCAAACTTAAAAGCCATAACATTTTTTTTCTCTAAATGCATGCAATGGCCTTCCTCTTTCTTGGAAAAAATAGTTAGATCTCCTAATAAATTACCATGATGATATTAATTAGGTCTGAAAAGGCAACATCTATATCTCTTTGTAAATTAGCAACATAAATTTTAAATAAATTCTAACATAAATGTATGTGCCAAAAGGTGTGGTGAAATTTTGTGTTATTTTGATTGTATAACACTCACCTGATTGTACCTTGAAACCCCATCCATCATGGAAACCAATTCACACTAGGTAGTAACCTTTTGCAACATAGTCTCCATACTAGGTAAAGGATAATTGTCCTTTATAGAATATACATTCAAGTTTCTAAAGTCAACACAAAATTTGATGTCTCTATTTTTCTTCCTTACAAGGGGGGCATCCTGCAATAGTGGGTCCCAAACTAAGGATGCCCTGATTTTTGTCAAAAATCACATATTTTTTAGACAAAATAATGATTTAAGCCCTACGTGGTTCCATCTAAAGGGTTTCAATTGAAGAGGGCTAGATAAAACCTCCTTAGATCAAACCCCCTTGGATAGAACCCTGCTAGTCTTAAATCATACCCACAATGGAGTCTCCTTTTGCGTCTATCAAAATGATAACCAAAAACTACCTTTCTTTACCTTTTGAGGGATCAAATAAATTCTTTTAAAAATTATGCTTTGTAAGTATGTAGTCCTTATTATAAAATTTCCAAAAAGTATAATTTTAAATATTTTAATTTTATTATTATATTAATATTTAATTTCTTGTGAATGTAGGTTTTTCACCAAACATCAAGGTATTCGTTCCACACGTGCGAAAAAATAGAAAAATAGAAATTAAAAATTCTTAAAAATATGTATACCCTAGGTATTGATGTCCTTGTTTCAGCGAAAAATAATAATTTCAATACATACAAAATAAGTTATGCATTACGACATACACCTATGTCCAAATTATAATTACTTTAACTTCAAAAATTAATTAAGAAATATATATGCAACAAAAAATTATGAAAAAATATCCATGCACTAGATATTGATGTTACAAATCTACATTTAAAAATTATAATTTTATCCTTCAATAAAAATTTATTTGTTATGCCATAAATGCCATTTTTAAAAAATGTCGTTTACTATAAAGAATAGGTTATTAAAAGTTAAGTAAAAAAAATTACAATTTAATTCTAATTTAATATATATATATAGAATCTAGAGACAAATGCTCACAAATCACCAGTTCACATCATCTCCAAATTATCAATGATTAAGTTTCTATAAGTTTCATAAAGGGAAAATTTGGTAAGAAATGTTGATTTCATTGTCTTAATTTGGCCAAAAAGTGGGACACAATATTGTGGTTGACCCAAGAACTAAATTAGAAACCTAGGTGGAATTCCTAATTAGATTTATTATTCCACCATCCTATGTTTCATCAATTCTTGTAGCATTTTTGTTTTAATGTGGGATTCATTGGTCTATGTTCTTGCCTAAATGGCTTGGTACAAGTTTAAAAGGGATTTCATGTTGAAACAATTCCTCTCTATATGATTTAAAATTATCATAGGGCCAACAAAACAACATTTTTATATTTTCTTAATAGAGAAATTAGAATATATTATTCCTTTGTGTTCATCTTATTTCCAATAAACACCTTTTGTGGTGTTGCATTTTGTTATGCCTTGCATAACCACCCCACTTTGATCTAGATCAAAATGGGTCCCCCTTTTTGTCTTTTTTCTTGTTGACCTTTGGTTTTCTGCCTTAGGCGTTTTCCTTTCAAAGTTTTGTCGGAGGCGGAACCGAGACCAATACCAGACTTGGAAATTCCTTCTTTGTTTTGGTTTTGTTTTGTCCCCGGTTCCGGCTCTGACTGTTCTTTGTCTTCTTCCTTTGTTCTTTGTCGGAGTCGGGTCCAGGACCGACTCGGAATGTTGAACTTTCTCAAAGTTCCTCGTTCGGGTCCTGTCTTGGGTCCGATCCCGCCTTTTCTTCCCTCTTCATTGGTCTTTGTTGGTAAATGTCCTTTGCCTTAACTTTCTTTTCGGCCTTGGGCATTTTCTTTTTTGTTTTGGCAGACCCGAAACCGGAACTGGGGCCGAACCCTGAAACTTTCTCAAAGTTCCTCGTCTGGAATTTGTTCCATCCCGCTCCGCTGCCTTTGAGCCTTTCTGGATTGCTTTTTCCCTTTCACCTCTTTCGTGATCGCTGGCCTGACTGACTAACCCCGGAATCTTTGTCTGCTCCTGTCCCGTTCTCGCTTCATCGGAAGAAAGAGAAAGAGCTTTTGTTCCTTTAACCTGTCTAACCTGGTTCTGTTTGCCTGCTCCATGGTTTCTGAGTTGCCGTCCTTTATGCTTTTTGGCTTTTCAAGAGAGTTGCAGCCTGCCCGTGGTATGAACTTGGAAATGTTGATTATTTCCCTGGCTCGTCCCCACCCCGACCTCGGTCTCGATTCCAATTTATGTTTTGGTTCCGTCCCCACCGGTTTTGAAGGTAAGTATTGTTCTCATTCGGATTTGGTTCTGCCTCTGCTGGAAGTAAGTTTTTCCTTACGAAGTATGGTAAAATAAGAAGTGTTATGGGTAAGTTTGAGCGGGATATTTTTCTGATTTAGAAGACTAATGGAGACCTTGTTTTCAGGGTCAAGTTTTGTGCGTAATCATATGTATCAAGGATCTTGGCAAGATTTTTGAAGCTCGGTGGAGGGTTTCGCCGACTAAGCAGAGTCTCCCCGAAGGGGGAATGGGCTTTTTCCATAACAGAGTAACTTCGCCGTGAGATCTCCTCGACCACAGGAAGTCATGTCGATAACAAAGAGGGGGCCCCACCAAAAGAAAGTAGAGTTCATCGAGAGAAAGGCTTCACTATGTGGTCTCGCCGAAAGGACATAGTCTTGTAGATGGTCTTCGAGGGCTCGATGTGGCCTCAGTGGCTTGCTGAAACATCTCACTGACTGTCCCAGGCTACATTGACAACTTGCAAAAGAGCGGATCTAAAGCGGGAAGAGTGCCGAAGAAAGAAGATAAAGCCGTGAGTCAAATGGACGGCTGGTATCTACTGACAGGGGTAGCTCGACATTAATGGTGATATTTTGGGGCACTCAAAGCAACACCGCTAGAGTTTGAAAATGGACACGGAGGCCAGATTTAAGTGTGGTAGATGCAAAGGATCTATAGAACACCTCGGGAGACAATCTTCACCAACATAGACAGCAAGGATCCGAGTTTAATGCAGAACTGATTTGTTGCAGAGATCTGGACGTCGACCCTCTGACACCACCGATATTTTGTAAACCCTAAAAATTTGGGGCCAACATTCTTCTTGGGAGGGGGTGTATATATGGCATTTTTTGCCTCTTTTCGACGAGGATCATTATTTTTGGAAGGGGATCATCTTTTATCATATCTTTTTTAGAACTAGGAGAAAGGGATAAAAAGTTAGAAGTTTAGAAAGAAAAGTTAAGATTGAGGAGACCGAACTACATCTTGATTCTTTGTAATAGGAGCTTCTTTTGTCTTCTTAGTTAGGAGTTAGACCCAGTATAGGATGGAATGTATCTTTCTAGTTTCTTTAGTGTAAATGGAAGCAGTCTGAAGACACAGGTTTTCTATACACTGGTGATTGTGCCAAATTTTTAAATGTTGCTTATCTGTCTAACCCACAGTAGAAGCAACCAGATTCGAATCTACTTCATATTGTGTTCTAGAACGGTATTTATCTTAAGTTAATCATTTTATTTTGAAAGCTTTCAAGGAATAAAATATCATTTCGGGTTTTGCTTAAATGGTAATCTATAATCAGTTGTTGAAACCAGCACTGTGAATGAATGCAACTGTGTGTCAATCACAAGTTTATTTTATTTTGCAGTTTTAGTTTACAAATTCCTTGAAGTTAACAAGTCTAGTTAAGGTTAGATGAATTATTGTTCTTTTTTGTTTCAGAAACCCTAATCTATCTTTTCATATTTCTTTAAAACCCCTCGTTAGAATAGGTTTAAATTCATGCTTGATCTTAGAACAATCCAGAAGTTCACAATAGCAGGTCCTTTGAATATTACTATTGCATTGACCACTGAGTAACATTAGCACAGTTGAGAACCAACAATATAGACCTTGGGAGTTAAGATATCCATGCGATCATCTTTGTCTTTCAGGAGAAACAGAGTAGCAATATTCTATTTGCATGTTGCTGTGCCAAAACACACGTCAACACATTTGTACCGAGGTTGATTTCTTTCAAGTCTTTTTCATGTATAGGAGTTGGTTTTATTACATGTTTATTAACACCATCAAAACATATTTCCAATTCTACCAACCCTTTTGGGAGATTGTATGTCTTTAGCTTGATAACTTCATTCCCAAAAGGTAGTCTCTTTTCCATTAATTGTTTAAAAAAATGAAAATTAGTTTCTTGATTGTGATACTCGTTAACATAGTGAAGGAACCTAAGTAAATCGTGATCATCAAGGAAAAAAAATTGATGGAAAATATTATCAAGAATTGATGGTCTAGTCAACACTTATACCTTTGAAATTCTTGCCAAAGTAATATCTCCATATTTGATAGAAATATTTTCCAAAAACTAAGCCATAACATTTTTATCCCTTTCAATCCAATCAATTGAGAATTCATCAAATAGCTCAATGGTATCCCACACAATAGCCTTATATTGTTTAATTATTTTATAAATTTTGATGCATACTTGGCTCTAACCTATGGGTAAGTCCAAAAAGATGTGGGGCCAAAAAGGGGGCATAAGTGGCCACTCTTTTTTTTCTGAAATCAGGAAAAACTAACCTTGGACATGAAATTGAGGATAGTTACACTCAAAATTTTGAGATGCAACAAAAACAAGGATCGAAGTGCTCTGAGTCTACTTTCTAAACTACTAATTTATTTTTGAAATGGTTGAGATTAAGGGGTTCAAAAGAGGTACATACAAAAATTGGCGTTGTTTTTTTCAGAAAAACATAACATAGCAACTCTTGTACGTCCCTAGCACGGTGAATTTTTTTTTAGTATTTTAAAATCATTCTAGTGAGAAATTAGCTAATAGTATGTAGTTGATGCATGATTTTTTTGATAATTTTTTAAATAATATTTGATTTTTTACTAATTTTCTAAGTAGACACTTCCCGAAAAATAGAATTTTGGTTGTGCTACCTCTACAAATTTTGGAAACTAATTGAAATATATATATATTTTTTAAATTCTATAATGAAGTCTAGTTTCTAAAAATGTAATTTATTTTAAATTTTGATGAATGGTTAATTTATAACGAAAAAAACACCAAGCATTGCTTTTTGCCAAAAAAGAGGCACACAAACAAAAGAAATTATAGATCTGAAAGGCTTAACATTGTCAAAAAGTGAAAAAAATTACATCGTTGGATAGCTAAGAGAGAACCTAGCATTACCCAAGTGTTTGATTTGTTTGACATTGAAACAT
>VDFB02309044.1:0-18854 GCA_007258455.2 Sequoia sempervirens
TTTTGCGCTCTTTCATGAAAAAATTGCAGCAATGAACATATTGACTCCAAATCCATAGATCCCTTATGTGTTTGGTGTGCTCTTTTCTGGAGGGAAACTCCCTTTCTTTGTTTTTCAAATTTCCTTGACATGATGTAGCTTAACTTCGAAATGTATGACTTGGCATAGGGCTTTCCAAGTGGGCTCTCATGTCTTGTTTTCTTTTATGCTTTAAAGTAATTTCTCACATAACGATGTGTAGAAATTCCTTTAAAGTGGGGGGCATACATTACCATTAATTCATTTGAATTCTTGGTTCACTAGCGTAGGCTTGTCATTTATGTAATGTGTTTGTCACTTTGTGGATGAAATTGGGTGTGATGTCCTTCATAATTGTGATCTATCTTAGCATATTACATTCCTTTTGGTGGCCTGATGTGATGCAATGCATCCCCTAAGTTGTGAATATACTATTTTTTTATTGGTCCTCTCTTGGAGACATTAAACACAATGTCCCCTAAGTGACTGATCTATCTTAGCATATTACATTCCTTTTGGTGGCCTGATGTGATGCAATGCATCCCCTAAGTTGTGAATATACTATTTTTTTATTGGTCCTCTCTTGGAGACATTAAACACAATGTCCCCTAAGTGACTGACCTTGCAAGAACTGAATAAGACTCCTTTGAATATTTTACACTTAACACTTCACATTTTTTCATTTTCTCATTTTTCCTTTTGCCACCTTGCATAACGTATTTTGCATGACTGTGGTACTTTGTATTTTTGTTCATGGCATTTTTCCTTGTGGTACCTTGTTAAAGTTATCAATAGGTATAACTTTAATATGGTTGAGTGGGAAGCCCACCTAGTAGCATGACTTTTCCCCATAACCACCTTTGTGTTTGTGAGTGCATACCAACTAGTTTATGTATCTTACCTTTTTGGGCTTTCTCACCCTACGAACAACTAGTTATTTGTCCCCAAAGTGAGTACACATTCTCTTTTTCAAACAATCAACCTAGATATAATCCACAACTAGTTGGATTGATGATCAAAGCTTCATCCAATTCATCTCAACACTTGTGTGTTCCTTTGTTCTTATGTCTAGTTTGCCATGGGATCTTCATTCTGGGGGCTTGATCATCCCTCTTGATTGTTGTCATTCCATCTTGCTAACATAAGTGAATTTGAACTCACCCCTCGATGTTCATGGCTAATTTAGTGTGAATTTAAAGCAAGTTCATCCTCTCACTAGAGTGGGGGCTAATTGTGTCGTAGAAAAATGGCCCCTTGTCATTTTCGTGGCCTTTTAGGTCTTTTTTCATGGTTTTTCTATTTTGATTTGATTTTATGTTGCAACATGGCTTGAACATGCTTATTTAGGTACTAAAATTCAAAGAATGATGTCTTGTGAAGGTATTACATGAAGTGTTGTAAGACATTTCTACATTCTTCTAGACTCTATTAATTACAATTCACCTAAAAATCACCCTTTTATTCATCAACAAGTCCTATTTTGAAGTTTTGTAGAGTTTTGTAACAAGCTTTCACACTTTTCTAGGCACATCTTCACTATTTATCCATTTTTCATCCTTTATTTGGTTCCTTTATTCTCTCATATGCTTAATTAAGTGTATTTTTGAGTATTATCCCAACAAACAACATTAAATACAACATGTTTCCTGACACACATTTTCAAGTCCTAGGTGGGACACATTCACCATGGGTGGAAAATGAGTCCCCCATTGGCCCCAAATTCAAAATATTTTAAATTTCCTTTCAGGATTTTATTCGAAAACACTTAATGTTGGCCTGTGATGAGGTATGAACGGGTAGCTAAAGCAAAATTGTGTATAAATAAGTGAATTTTACCTCATTTTACATCTCCTACAATCCCCATTCATTAAGTTCACTTATTCACCTATTCATTGAAGTATTCAAACATTTTACAACATCTTTTCAAGCACTATTCAAGCACTTTGAAGCAACCATTGACATTACTCCAGACTTGCATCATCAAGGGTTTGACCTAGGTGTGGATATTTAACAAGATTTTTGGTGTTGAAGATTGGTTTACAAGTCAACTCAAGTCTATTTCAAGCTTGGAGAAGATTTCTTGTCCATTTCCTACAAAATTGACTTCGACAGCCCAAAATTCAGTGATTTCTAGATCTGGTGTTGCAAAGTTGTCTCCTAACTTTTTAGAAATTTGTGAGATGAATGATTCACCACCTATGGCGAATGAATCCTACCTTAGGACTGAAAATCTGAATTTTATCAGATTTTGGATCTCGATAGATAAAAACTTGTTTCTAACAGTTTTTACCAAGAGGAGGACTAATTCGCCACCCTAGGCGAATAAGTCACACTGTGAAAAATTAGTGACTTCATCCAACATCCACAACATTCCAGATTCATCATACTTCACTCAGGTGCACTCTGATTTAACTCATCTTATTCTATTCTACATATTTTCTTCATTTACTTCATTGTTTGCATATCATAATGTGTTTTCAAACATAGCTTTAATTTCGCTTTTGCATTCATTTTCATTCATTTAGATCAGTCAATTGAATTTAGTTAACTTCATTTAGGTTAGAGAACATTGCATATAAGATAATTTGAATGAACCATTAGCGTTTTTTCTCCTATCTCTCTCCTTTTAGGTGAAAAACCCTAAAAGAGCAAGAGTAGCCCATAGGAGCCAAAAATTAACGGTTCATGTATATTTACAATTTAGAACATGTGATTAATTGTTTCAAATGAAATTGGACACAGAACGTTGGAAGTGGCTTTACATTTCATTCACCTATTTTAGCTCAGACTTAATATCTTCAATACATAATTAATAAGTATTTTGTAAAATTGCATTTAGACAAGGTTTTCATTGTGTTATTTTTAATGAGTTATAGAAATAGGTGTCTACAATAAATGTGATGTGAATATAGAGAAATACAATGGAGTCCCTTTTGTGTACTAAGATAGACAATTGCTATGTTTCATTTTACACATGTATATACACACATATGAATGATTGGTTATTATTAAGTTTATAATTTGATTATGTGTGTGTAAATATAAATGTATATGTATGTATATATGTATGTATGTATATGTACATGTATGTATATGTATACATATGTATATATGTATATGTATGTATGCATATATGTATATGTATATATATATATATGTTTATAGATATCTATGTATATGTAAATATGTATATGTATATGTATATATGCATATATATGTATGTATATATTTATACATACATACTTATTTACATATATATATATAATTTTACATAACAAAATATTTATAATAATGTGAATAATCAAAATTTTTAAATTCTTAAAGACTTTAGTCTTTCATTCTCAGTTGAAAAAATTTCAGTCTATGACACATGATCTATAATTAAAATGATTCTAAATTTGATATAAAACTCTTATAATTTTTTTTTAAAAACCATCTATTATAAAAAATAACATGTTCGTGTTACCTCATATTATATGTCCTAAGTTCTGGTAGTCATATTGACTACAAGCCATAAGCATAGGCGCGAGATAATGATGGTTGAGCAGTTGAGTGTATGGGAAGCCAAATTTCCTTTTCACTAATTCTCATTGGAATTTTCAAGAAACCCAGTCTATTCCCTGTTTCGAATCGACCGTAACACTGATAAATATAATCTGAATATAATCCTACTTTCTCGCACGTGCCAAAGCCAGTCCAAACCCAGTCTATTCCCTGTTTCGAATCGACCGTAACACTGATAAATATAATCTGAATATAATCCTACTTTCTCGCACGTGCCAAAGCCAGTCCAGAGTCGGGGAATATGATCAGTTTTAATATAAGCGCGGCCCAACCGCGTTATCCTGCTCATTACCCATTACAATTTACATTATTTTATAACAGAAGGAATATTAGGAATGGACTTTGGTTTCCCTCGTGCGTGAAACTACGCTTTTGTTTAATTAATTTCTCTAGTAACCAATCTACTCTTAAGAAGTGAAGCTTCTTCTACATCCTCTTTCCGGCTCTCCAAGGAACTTTACATGAAGCTTCTTCCCGGGAAACTAAGGGAAAATATTACAAATGGGTATATATAAATGCACAGAGCTCCGTTAAAGATATCCTCACTGAAGAAGAATGGCTGAAGGACTATATACTTCATTCTTCCGCGACTCCTCTTGTTCTAAACATGATTTGCCTGGTGCTGTTACATATGACTGCGGTCCCCTGAAGCATTCCTTCGACAGCCATCTGGATGAGGAAAATGCACAACAGGTCATTCTACAATTAGAGGAAGAAATCAAACGCAAAAGGAGAAATCGGAGTATAGTCTTATCTGAGAAGAAAAGGAGGATAAAGATGAGACACTTGCTCTCCACTTTACAACCTCTGCTGCCCGTTTCTACTACTGACAAGGTAATTTAATGACAGTTTTTATCTCCCTTCCTCGTTCTGATCACTGATTGTGATCGCAAAAATGGAAAAGTTGATAAGAAAAAACTACACATTTATTTTCAAAATTCATACAAATTTCCACTGAGGTATTCTTATTTTGTGTTGAATATAATTATTTCAACATGGCACTCTCATTTCAGGAAGGGATTATAAAAACAATTTGTGTGTTGATTACAACTTACCTGTTTCTAAGAGCCAACGCTCTTTCGACTGGTATTAATCTTATTAGCTTATGGTGTTTCAGGTTGCAAGATATTGTGTAATAGAAGAAACTAGCAAATATATTCAGAATCTCCAAAATAAAACCGAAGAGCTGCAGAAGAAAAAGGCCCATTTATTGGCGGCACGAGGGTCATTAAATGATCATAGTTCATCAGCCATCGACAGAGAGTCCATAAGTCTTAATGTATGTATAGATGTTTATAGTAGTGAAACAGTAATAATAGGAATTAGTGCCTCAAGAATGCCACGCTCTCTCTGCAAGATATATGAAGAGGTTGAAACTCATGGTTTGGACATACAGAATGGAGATGTTTACAGAGGGGACTCCATTGTCTTTCTCTATATCCACGCCAGATTAGTTGTAGACATCGATTGTCATAACTCATTACAAATAACCCAAATGAAACCTCGTTTGAACGCAAATTTACAAAATATTTATTAATTATGTATCGAGGATATTCAGTTTGAGCTAAAATAGAGGAAAGAAATGTAATGCTGCTTCCAGCGTTGTGTGTGCAATTGAGGATATAAGATTTTTATAAGAGTTTTATATCAAACTTAGAATCATTTACTATTTTAGTTATGGAGTATCTGTCATAGATTGAAAAAAGTTTTTAAGAATTTTAGTTTTTTTTTATAATTCATATTATTATAAATTTTTTGATATAAAATTATATTTTTTAATATTTTTGCTATTTTTCTTTTTGTTATAGATGAAAATAAGAAATATTAGTTTATTTATTTATGGAGTATCTGTCATAGATTGAAAAAAGTTTTTAAGAATTTTAATTTTTTGATAATTCATATTATTATAAATATTTTGATATAAAATTATATTTTAAATATTTTTGTTATTTTTTTTGTTATAGATGAAAAGAAGAAATATTAGCTTATTTAAATAAATAAAATTATTTAATTGATATAGCTAGAAGAATTAATGAGAAAAATATAAAATAGAAAGATAGAAATGGATTAGTCATTTTTAAGTGTCTACATTAATTATATAATATATAAAAAAAGATTATACCATAAAAAATATAATTCATCATATTCTATTTTTCATAAAAGATACAATTATCCCTTAAATTCTTTAATATTGTGGAGGGAGACTCAACGGAAATGGAGGAGCAAGTGAATTGATTATTTGATTTTATTAAGAGGGATTCTCATGATATAAAGTTCATTCTATTTTAGATTGTTGTGAATTATGTAGAAATCAAGCTTTATCTGTTCTTATTTAATTCATTATGGCTACAAAAATGATAAAAGAGTACTTAAAATCATTCCTTACAACCTCCCCATATGACAAAATGCTAAAAGTAGAGCCACCCCTAAAAAAAATATAAGGTGTACATACTTAATGCAAAGTTTACAAGTACAAATCTTGAATCAACCATTTATAACACGTCAATCTTGTAAATTTCTACAAAATGACATGCAAAATAAATGATGATATTATAAATATAATCTTTATGATTTTTGGATAAATTTAAAAATAAAATTAACTAATTTTTATATCTTGGAAAAAAATTATTCCCTATTAAAGAAAAAATAAAATAGGGGATTTAAAAAATAATTATAATCATAAATAGAAAAGCTAAAAAAATGTGCATCAATTCCTAGTACTTGAAAAGAGATTTTTGACACTTACAAGAAGTGAAAATTTTGACATCTTGTGTGAAAGCTATGGGCCATTGAAAAGTCTCCTTTTTATGCATTAAAAAAACATTGATGGCATGACTAGTAGTGGCATCGCTAGATTGATAAGATATAATGTGGTGACACTATAGTGGTATGAAGTTTGGAACACTTGGGCTATGTGATAGGGAAATGGTGGCATGTTAGTAATTGGTAGAGAAGATGGTGCCACTATGTTTAATCCCCCAACAAGTTAGGTGCATTTTGGCATTGAGTTCCACATGACCACCCATTCTACTCTACCCATACATATCAACATTGTGTAGGCTTTTATTTGACATCAGTCCATCTACAATCTTTAGATAAACTATTAAAAATGAAAAATAATTTAAAATAGAGCTATACCAAAGTTGAAATAAGCCTTGTATTACCATGGAAACTAAGAAAGATCACATGGAATATAATTTTTAAGACATATGATTCCATATAACCAATAATGGAGAATCCCAAAATACCTCCATGTATCAGTTTCAACAAACTTTATCAATTTTACTATTGATCCATATATTTTGAAACTTCTATATATAATGGTGAGGTTAATATTTCTTAAAGATACTATGTGTGAGAGAAGTTGACAACAATTCCTCAAACAAGGGAAGGGGCTTGTATATTTAGAGCTTTGATACCATGTTAAAATCACCAAGAAAACCATAGGCTCACAAGATCCTTGGAAAACTAAATAAACCTTCTACAAAGAGATAATGAAAAGAAAGGTCATAATATTAAAATTCTACAAAATATGTGTAAAATGTAGAATATGCTCATTGGATATGTAGGACAGGGAGGAAGAAGGAAGGTAGGAATAGCTATATAAAAGTGTTGGTATGTGGCAACTAATCATGCTATACTGTACACCCCAGTTAAAACAACAATTAGAAAATTCATTTGCTATGAAGGATTTGGGGGCAACAAAAAAATCCTTGGTATGAAGATTACTAGAGATAGGAAAAACAATTTTTTTTTATCTCAGGCTGATTATGTTGAGAAGGTGTTGTAGAGATTTTATATGGAAAATGCAAAAGTTGTCAACACACCTTTGCCCAGTCATGTTAAATTGACTAAGGATATGTGTCCAAAGACAGAAGAGGAGGAAGAAAAAATGTCCAAGGCACCATATGCTTTAGTTGTAAGTAGTTTAATGCACGCCATGGTATGCACAAGACCAGCATTGCTGCTGTACAATATGAGAGTAGTGATATGGATTCTTAGCTCTAATATAATTTCTATGGAAGATTTGGTATAGATACTAGGAGTACCATAGGCTATGTATTTACAGGGGGACAATGAGTAGGATTTCTCATTGCAAAATGTGTTATATCAGAGATATGGTTGCCAGGAGATGCTATACATCTTGCCAAGAATTCTGCTTTGCACTCTAAAACAAAACACATACAATTGAGATATCATTTCATTCGGTCAGTGTTGGAGGATGGACAGGTCAAGCTAGACAAGATACATACAGATGCCAATTTAGCGAATATGTTTATGAAGGTGGTGATAAGGGAGAAGCTAAGCTCCTCTTTAGCTTCGGTTGGCTTGCAAAGTTGAATGTAGGTATAACAAAGCAATAGGGTCCAAGATACTTATTTGCAGTGGGAGTTGTAAGTGCAGTAGTGTCGTCCAGGATTAGTCTCCAAGTGGGAGATTGTGTTGGTGTAGAGCCTAATCAGTCTCCAAGTGGGAGATTCTTGGTATGTGGTGATTGATCATGCTATACTGTACACCCAACACATATCCTCGTCGGGTCTGGGGTCGGGCCTTGGGCAGGGGTTCGAGGGTGATAGCCCCCGAGAATTTTTTTTTCCCATTGTTTTGTGTCATCACCGATAAAGGAAAAATCACCGAAAAAGAAAAAAAAATGACTTTGTAAAACCCTAATTCTGAAAGCTTCTAAAAAAGCTTGTTATAAGGGGTTGGGATGGGGGTTACAGTATGTAGAAAAAGTGATTATTCACAAGATTTGAATATGTTTTGCACTGGATAATAAAATCATTGGATGGTTGTAGTCTTGTGGATGTAGCCCGGATTGGGTGAACCATGTTAAATTCTTTGTGTTGTCTTGTTTCTGCTATAATTTTCTATGTGTTTTATTTCTTTGTTTTATTGATCAAATATGCATTTAACTATTAGATATCTGCCTTCTAACCCTAACAAAAAGTTTACATAGACGTTATATTAGGATGGAAACTAAGAAATATCATATGGAATAACATTTTTAAGACTATATGGGTCATCCCACAATAATGGGTTACACTTTTTGGCCAAACTTGACAATCAACATTTTTAGAGAAAACTTCACTTTCTGACACTTATAGTAGGTAAACTATTAGGAATTTGAAAATGATGTAAACTAGTGATTTGTGAGATTTTTTCTATAGATTTTAAATGTACATAACTATGTATTAATTTCAACAATTATTATCAATTTTACTATTGACTTGTATATTTTGGAACTTATAGAAATAATGGTGAGGTTAGTAATTGCTTAAAGATATAGTGCATGTAGAGTAGTTGAAAAAAATTCCTCAAACAAGAAAGCACTATAACTAATGCTCATAGCTTTGTAAGTGAAAATTCCTATGTTCAAAAAGAGAAGGGTAGGAATTAATAATCTCCATGGTAGACAAGAAAGCACTTATTTGATGGAAGAATACCTCCTTAGACAAGAAAGCACTTATTTGATGGAAGAATACCTCCTTTGATAAAACATCCCCATCAATAGTGTAAAAGTACATGAGAGTATCAAGGATGAAAGAATCACCAATTGCAAAGTATGGGAACATATCAAAATATGGAACATAATAATGTACAAAGGCTAGGGAAAATGGGTTATGAAAATCCATGGCATAAAATATATTATAGAGCACAAACCAAGGGTGGCTGAGAGAGTTCAAAGAAAATTTAACAATGTAAGGCCAAACCCTAATAAGGATATGCCGACAAGACTTATCTATGTAGGAGTTTTGAGTTCACCACAAAATGTAATGAATAAATACATACTTAAAAGTCTATATTAATTACATAAATAGGCAATTAAATAACCATTCTACCCAAATTTCAGAAGCTAAGATTGACACCACATAATATAATTAGAATGCAAAATTTAAAATTACAAGAGTATTTAGCTCTAGATTCAATGAAGAGACCATTGTCATAGATGTCAATAATTAATGCACCATTATATTATAAAGTTAAAGCCTATTAGGTGGTCATTATAGAATTAGGAATTGATATTAAAAAATTAAAGCCTATTAAGTGATCATTGTAGAATTAGGAAATTGACTATATTTTTTTTCATTTTCATTTTTGTGAGTGCAAAAGTGATCCTTGCAAGTGAATAAATCAACCTACATGTAGAATAGAACATGTAGTCATGGATCTAATATTATTTGTTTTAGGTTCCAACCTCTTTGACTTTGTGTCTTTGATATGTATCTAGGAAAATGTTGTATAGAAACACTACTTGCAAGCTTGCTAGGTGAGGGTCTAGTTATCCTTAGTTATGCCTCTTGGTGAACACATGTAATGATGATGAACCAATATCAAAGACAACATGTCAACATGCAATATTCTTATAGGATAATGTAAATGATACAAGTTTTGATGTTAAAAGATTCTTTTTTTAAATATATGTGTATGTTAGATTCTATTTATTGTGACACCCCTCCGGTTTGTTATGTTTTTTGTCAAGATAGCTCAGATACTTTATTAGACTATGTTTTATGTTGTGGTTATTCTATCGCTGACAGTGGAGCAATGATAGACTTTATTGATGTGATGACACATTATATGCATGATGATTTTGTTAATATGCTTTATGTTTGCATAAATGCTTAGTTGTGATGACATTGCTATATTTTCTTATCGTAGTTTAATTGATATATTATTTCGTCAGTTGATGTGACACTGTATTGGTGAAGAGAATGGTATTGCATCACTCGCTTGCGAGTGCCCTGTGATTTCCACAATTCTCTCTTCACGGTGTGTATGATTTACTATATGTATACATGTGCGACATTTGCTTGTTTACAGGATTGCAGGTACATGACATTAGCTTCACCTGGTTTCACAGGTCTGAGCATGTCTACTACTCAACAGTAATATTGGGAGATAGTAACGGGTTACCTAGTCATACCTTTACCCTAGTACAGTGTGTCGTCAGTTTGAACTTGGTCTTAGTTTTATCGTTGTTGTTCTGGGTATTTTATTCTTGTGCAAATTTAATTTAGATTAAATGTGTATTTAATTTTAAATATTTAATTAAATGAATTATTGTTGTGAGGACTTTAGAATAAATAAATAAATTTATTTTGGTTATGTTGATTTAGTAAATTTTATTATTAAAAATAAATGGTAATTAAATAAGTAAAAATATTTAAATTGGTTGCAATTAGTAAATTGTATTATTATATTTAAATGCATGTGAATGGAAAATATCTAAATTGTTGAGGGAAAAGATATTTTAGATATTTTGTTTAGATAACTGAGAGTTAGAAATTTGTTATCTAATTGTTGAAAATTCATTCACGGAAGAGGATTTTTGGAAAAAAAAAGAAAAGAAAGTTGTTTCATGGGAAAAAAGTTTTGTATGGGTTGTGGAAAATTGGTGAGGAAGTTGTGGATCTCTCAGAGGAAATTGTTTTAGAATTATTTTGTTGTAGAATTGTTGGCTGTGTTTTTTATTGTGTCTTTTGGAAGGAGACAATTGCATTGAAGAAAGCTTTGGCTACATTGGGAATTGAAATTACAGAGAAGCTCGACAACATTTTTCTTGAGTATGGGTTGTGGAAAATTGGTGAGGAAGTTGTGGATCTCTGAGAGAAAATTGTTTTAGAATTATTTTGTTGTAGAATTGTTGGCTGTGTTTTTTATTGTGTTTTTTGAAAGGAGGCAATTGCATTGAAAAAAGCTTTGGCTACATTGGGAATTGAAATTACAGAGACGCTCGACAACATTTTCTTGAGGCAACATTCTTTTGTAACAGATTTTTTACTGTTTTTGTGAAATTTGAAATTGAAAAGTTATTTTATTACTCTAATGCAAATTGGAAATGTTTTAGGAAATAATTTTTCAATACTGTAGAAGTTCTTGTTTCTTTCTTTTAAAAGATTGCCATGAAAATGAAACCTCTGTAGTAATTTGTTTATTCGAAATAGATTTATATAGGAGGAAATTATAATGGAATTATTGAACCTCTGTTAAATTTAAATAAAAACTTAGAAACCTCTTTCTGTGAAAACATAATTTAATTTTCTGTAGAAAATGATAAATTACCGTTGAAAATTTAGGTCTTTGTAGGGAAAGATTTTTAACATGATAGAATTTTTTTAAAAAAGTATTTGAGAAATTAGAAAAACCTCTGTAGGATTGAAAATGAAATCTTCTGAGAAAACCAAAATAATTGGAAATCTCTGCTAATTTGAAAATCAAAATAGCAGAGAGAGTGCGTCACTAAATTAATTATAACTCAAAATTTACGAACTGGGTAGGGCTGAATTTTTTATATGTTTTAGATGATTTGATTGCGCACCTTTAGTAAAAATTTCAGAGAAACCCAGATCCGAAAACAAAAGTTATTAAAGTCACAAATACATGATTTATGATTAGGGTTGTCTGAAAATTGTTATTTTATATTTTTATATTTATTTATTTGTTTAAAAGTATATATTAGAAAAATTGCATATAATTTTATGATATTTAAATATATTTTTAAATATGTGCATGCACATGCACAATTTGATATTTTAAAATAAACATTGGAAAATAATAATTAGATTATATAATTATAATATATATATATATTTAAAATAAATATTATATTGTTAATTAATGGATGCAATACACAAGTAGATGTTTTAATTAGAAATATCATATATTTAATTAAGGAAATTGAGTTAAGTATTAAGAGCAGTTGAAATTTGGAAGTGAAATATTTAATTATTTCGTTATTATTTTATTAAATTGAAATAATGTTTGGATGATGTATTTTAATATGCAAGAATTGATTGTAATGGATTTAGGAAATCTGAAGGATAGATTTGTTATTTTGTTGAATTGTATTTGAAAGACACATGTTTTTGTAATTATGTACTGGGGGGAAATATATGTCAATATGTGAATCTAAGTCTTCCAGAGTCGTAAGTGTGAAAGGGTTATGGTAACTTTAGTTCACCCTTTGAGTTTCTTGGGTAGTGCACGTATTGGGTTTTCTATATTGGACATCCATCGAGATGTGTTACCTTTTGAGGTGTATTGGTTTTTTTTGTTATCAGTTCTTAGTGCACTGTCTACCCTTGACATGTAGTTTGAGTTATGTGTTATCGATAGGGGAGTGGCTTTCAGCGAGGGCCGGGACACAAAGTGGTCCCAGAACAACTCGTGTGGGAGTCAGTATAATCTAGTGGGAATTAAATAATCTATTAGTTTAACACATATAACAAGATATTTAGTCTTGCTCATTGGCTCAAGGGCTTGTACGAGACTTGAGGTGAGTCGGGAAGGCCTGGAATGGCAAGATCGTTATCTTGTCCTCTCGAA
Source organism: Sequoia sempervirens (assembly GCA_007258455.2). NCBI lineage: Eukaryota > Viridiplantae > Streptophyta > Pinopsida > Cupressales > Cupressaceae > Sequoia > Sequoia sempervirens. The sequence goes on from VDFB02309044.1 coordinate 12,913, forward strand.
AGATAATCGATTCCGCACTGGTGTGCATGTGGGGCCGAAATCGTAAGAGGTTACTAGGATAACCCTAGAGAGGGGGTCGAGACCTAGGAATATCTCCTTTGGATAACCAATGCAACCTTTGTGATGACACTCCTCCTATGTCAACAACCAGTTTACTGTATTGTGTTGGTAATTGATTTTGTGATTCTGGAAGCAATGTGACCCTAATTCTTATTTATATATTTTGTGAGTATTTTTTTATATTGCCTGTTTCTAGAGGTAATAGGTTGTCTTGGTTTCCTATTACTATCTCCTAGCACGGGGGCTAGGCCTACGGGTACTAGATGGTTGGGTGGCGTGCATCTTACACTATTGATTTTCTCTTCCATTCATGATGGCGAGATCTTCTTGTTCGAGGAGCTCGTGTGGTTCTCTGGAGTTGTTCTTCTCCTTCTTCATTGTAACTGTGGATTTATATGTATAATTGTAATACCTCATTTGTATCGAGGTGAACCTTTGAGATGTAATTGTAATAATGTTTATGATCTATTCATTATTGGATTTAATAGTGTTGTATATGTGGAAATATATTCAATACATTTCTATGTGTTAGCTTTATCTTGTAATGGTTTAATGCTTTGTTGTAAGTTGTATCTTGAATTTAAAATTTATTTGCTATGGTTGGTTAAATTTTATAAACAATTGTGTTCATATGTAGACGTGTTATGTAGCCTAGAGGATGTATGTGGTTAGAGTAGGAAATTTTACTCGTCTTGTTTTAACTTTTAAGAAAAAAAATTAGTTGTGCTTCCGTGGTATTCCATAGTCCTCTAGGTTGCGGGACGGGGTTTTACATCTATTCTAAATATTTTAAATGAATCAAGGTTGGTCCTTTAATACCCCACCTTGATGCGTAATTTAAAATAATTTACGTTCTAGTTAGCTTACAAAATTGAGTAAGAAAAGGGAATATACATCCAATTTCAAAATTTAAAATTAAAAGTTCAAAATTCATGTCTCCAAACATAAATATAACTTAAGTCAATTCTACATTCACATATCTAAACCGAAGAACTTAATTAATGGTGAGGCATGAGAGATTGTGAGGCTGACACTTGGCGGGTCTGGGCGGAGGCATGAGATTAGATTGAAGCGATTTACATTTCTTTCCTATTTTTCAGTAGAGAGTGAATATCCTTCACACTACTAGTAAATATTTTGTAAAGTTGCGTTAAGACGAGATTCGATTTGGGTCAATTGTAATGAGTTATGGCAATCGATGCTTACAATTACTGTGGCGTGGATATTGAGAAAGACAATAGAGTTCCCTCAGTGGCACATGCCCACCCCCACAAGTTGCGTGGCATGGCGTCTAAAGTGGACGTTGTCACCACATCGAGCTCGAACAGTTCACCACCCTTTCAATCCAATTACTCGCATTAATCATCCCCCGCCCTTGTCAATGCTCATGTACAATTGTGTTTAATGCACGTCCCTTCCCATTACCTCCACAAAATGCCATGCAAATTCCAAGCATTTCTTTGTTGAATGCTCATGTTACCTCACACAACTTGCAATATTTTGACCCTTTCTTTCTACCATCTTCTTAACTCTTTTTCGCAAATGGACCAGAAGGTGTTTTTTTATGGTTTTTGCAACTTCAATCCCACCACAACTACATGTTATGCTTATATATCGGTCTCACTTCAACCAATTTCTAGTACATATTATGCTTTGATAGAGGTCTACCTTCAAGCTTGGAGATGCTTCCACCTTCATTCTTTGACACCATTCCAGTTTCCTAGTTTAGTAGGTAAACACAAATGTAACCTACTTTTCCAGTTTGCATGTAAGTTTTCTAGTTTATAGTCTTGATATGTATGTATTTTTTGTTTGCATTCTTTGAATGCATATATTATGGTTTGCATACATCAAACATGCAAGTGTCATCTAGCAGGTTTGATATATGACCAATAATAACGACACCCATTCGACTCGAGTTTGGTTCTAGCCTCACTAAGGCCTTACCAGTCTCCTTTTTCTTTTCTTTTTTTTCTATAGGATTTTACTATGCTCTGTGTTAATATTTCTTAGATTATGAGGTGAGGGTGCTTTTCTAGGAACTAATAGGTGTTTCATGAACACTATAAAATCTATGTCCATAAACACACTAAACGTTTATAGGAAATTAATCTTATGTTCAAGCAACATTTTTGTTTATGTAATGGGTTTACGTTGTTCAATTTAGTTAGATAAACATTGTTGGTTTTTTCGGTGCCATAGATAAATTTCGGGGTGTTCTCTTTTTCATAGATTTGGCTTTATGAATTTAGTTAGATAAATATTGTTGGTTGTTTTGTTTCCATAGATAAATTTTGGGGTGTTTTCTTTTTCATGGGTTCTGCTTCAACAATTAGGTCTAATAAATATTGTTGGTTTTTTTGGTGCCATCGATAAATTTGGGGGTGTTTTCTTTTTCATAGGTTCCACTTCATCAATTCAATCAGGTCAATATTATAGTTTTTCTCGATGCCATAGATAAATTTGGGCATTTTATCTTTTTCATATGTTTTTCTTCATCATTTCAATCAGAGAAATATTGTAGATTTTTTCTATGCCATAAATAAATTTGAGGGTATTATCTTTTTCATAGGTTATGCTTCATCAATTCAGTTAGATAAATATTGTTGGTTTTTTAGTACCATAGATAAATTTGGGAGTGTTCTCTTTTTCGTAGGCTCTATTTCAACAACTCAATTAGATAAATATTGTTGTTTTTTTCGGTGCCATAGATAAATTTGAGTGTTATTTTTTCATAGGTTTTGCTTCATCAATTTAGTTAGGTAAATATTGTAGGTATTTTAGTTGTCATGGATAAATTTGGGGGTGTTCTCTCTTTCATAGGTTCTGCTTCACCATCTCATGCTACAAAAAAAAAACCAAATCCTAACACAGAAATTGCAAAAGCTTTGATACCACTTGTGGAAATGAAAATGTAAAACCCACAAACCAAATAATATTGCAGCATAAGTTAGTTACAAAGAAATAATGAAAAAATGAAATGAAATAACAAAATAATAGACAAGATACAATTTTTTCTGGTAAAACCTTGATAATATGTCAAAGAAACATCCATAGGGCAAAGTGTCAGTATTCTTATTGCTAATAGAAACATATTATAATCTTCACACAACTGCTGCTATTCAATTACAATTCATTACATTGATTTTTCCTTCAAGATAACAAGATATATATAATATCTTCAAGATAACAACCTTTATCAAACTTAGAAAAAATAAATTATTTTATTGCTTTGTTTCTATTGTTTTATCTTTTTGTTTTATTTCTTTATCTTTTTCAAAGATAAGATTTTTCTTTATTTCTATTATTGTTGTCATTATCCAACAATACATATGTATATAAATGGGCTCTAGGAAAATTCACCGCCAACAATTCATCGACAAAAATTTCACTGTCAACAATTCATAACGAGAAAATTCACCGCCACCAGCAATTCACTGCCATGGAAAATTAACCACCAAAAATTCATGCAATTAATTTTTTTCGTGGTGAATTGTCATGACGGTGAATTTTCCCACGGTGAATTGTTGGCAGTGAATTTTCCATCGGTAAATTGCTGGCGGTGAATTTGCTATGCCATATAAATGATTTGTTATTATTAAGTTTACAATTTGATAAAAAAATAAAAATATATCAAAAAATTATATTTTTTACATAACAAAATATTTATAGTAATGTAAAAAATCAAAATTTTAAAATTCTTAAAGACATCAGTTTTGATTCTCAATTGAAAAAATTTCAATCTATGACACGTGCTCCATAGTCAAAATATTTCTTAATTTGATATAAAACACATAACAAAATATTTATATTAATATGAAAAATCAAAATTTTAAAATTCTTAAAGACTCCGGTCTTTGATTCTTAGTTGAAAAAATTTCAATCTATAACATGTGCTCCATAATTAAAATATTTCTAAATTTGATATAAAACTGTTATAAAAATCTTTAAAAAATCATATAATAATTAACCATCAGCTATTATAAAAAATAGAATATAAAGAACATCTTCGTGTTACCTCATATTATATGTCCTAATTTCTGGTAGTCATATTGACTAGAAGCCATAAGCATAAGCACGAGATAATGATGGTTGAGCATTTGAGTGTGTCTTTAAACATGGGAATCCAAATTTCCTTTTCACTAATTCTACATTGGAATTTTCAAGAAACCCACTCTATTCCCTTTTTCGAGACGACCATAGCACTGGTAAATATATTTTGAATATAATCCTACTTTCTTGCACGTGCCCAACCCAGTCCAGAGTCGGGGAATGGGATCACTTTTAATATAAGCGCGGCTCAATCACGTTACCTACCTACTCATTACCCATTTCAATTTGTAAGTTTAAATACTTTCGAGCTAATGACTTTCGCCAAAGGTTTACATTATTTTATAACAGAAGGAATATTAGGAATGGACTTTGATTTCCCTTTGTTTATTGTTTTCTTATTTTGTTTTAATGAGGTCTTTTCAACTTTTCTTTGTCTACTTAAAACCATTTAAGGTGTGCTAGGGGAGAGGGGTTGATACATGCACACCCTATCTTCGAAGGTTTACGGGGAGTGTCAAAAAATTACCTATTTGGCCATGTGAACCATAGTGGCACATGCCCACCCCCACAAGCTGTGTGGCATGGCATCTGAAGTGGACGTTGTCACCACATGAAGCTCGAATAGTTCACCACCCTTTCAGTTCAATTACTTGCATTAATCATCCCCTGCCCCCGTCAATGCTCATGTACAATTGTGTTTAATGCACGTCCCTTCCCATTACCTCCACAAAATTCCACGCAAATTCCAATCATTTCTTCATTAAATGCTCATGTTACCTCACACAACTTGCAATCTTTTGACTCTTTCTTTCTACCATCTTCTTGACTCTTTCTCCCAAATGGACTAGAAGGTGTTTGTTTATGGTCTTTGCAACTTCAATCCCACTACCACTACATGTTATACTCAAATATTAGTCTTGCTTCAACCAGTTTCTAGTACATGTTATGCTTTGATAGAGGTCTGCCTTCGAGCTCGACGATGCTTCCACCTTCATTCTTTGACACCATTCTAGTTTCCCAATTTGGTAGGTAAACACAAATGCAACTTGCTTTTTCCGTTTGCATGTAAGTTTTCTAGTTTACAGTCTTGATATGCATGTATTTTTGGTTTGCATTCTTTGAATGCAGGTATTCTGGTTTGCATACTTCAAACGTGCAAGTGTTGTCTAGGAGGTTTCATATACAACCAATAATAACAACAACACCCATTTGACTCGGGTGTGGTTCTAGCCTCACTAAGGCCTTACTAGTCTCCTTTTTCTTTTTTTTTTCTATAGGATTTTACTATGCTTTGTGTTAATATTTCTTAGATTATGAGGTGAGGGTGCTTTTCTAAGAACTAATAGGTGTTTTATGAACACTATAAAATCTGTGTCCATAAACACACTAAACGTTTATAGGAAATTAATCTTTGTTCAAGCATCATTTTTGTTTATGTAATGGGTTTACGTTGTTCATTTTATTCAGATAAACATTGTTGGTTTTTTCAGTGCCATAGATAAATTTCAGGGTGTTCTCTTTTTCATAGATTTGGCTTCATGAATTCAGTTAGATAAATATTGTTGGTTATTTTGTTTCCATAGATAAATTTGGGGGTGTTCTCTTTTTCATGGGTTCTGCTTTAACAATTTGGTCTAATAAATATTGTTGGTTTTTTCGGTGCCATAGATAAATTTGGTGGTGTTCTCTTTTTCATAGGTCCCACTTCATCAATTCAATCAGGTCTATATTATAGGTTTTTTCGATGCCATAGATAAATTTGGGCGTGTTCTCTTTTTTATATGTTTTTCTTCATCATTTCAATCAGATAAATATTGTAGATTTTTTCT
>VDFB02309045.1:0-62717 GCA_007258455.2 Sequoia sempervirens
CAACTCTGTTATCAGGATTATCGAAGTAAGTTTTGGATGTTGTAACTTGTTGTTACTGTCTCTCATAAATACATCAATTGATGCTGGAAATTTGTTCTATTTGCAATAACGAAAATATACATTATATTCCCTTGAAATCCCTTTGTGTTAAATTTGTTATTGTTCTTTTAGACATTGTATGAAATCCCTTGAACAATCCCTTATTGCAAATAGAACAATCCCTTGTAGGAAAATATATAAATTTGTTCTTGTTGTTTTAGACATTGTATGAAATCCCTTGAACAATCGCACATTATGCTTTTTCATTGGGTATTTTCAAAGCAATACTCCAATAACAATCAAGGATCTTGTAAGATAACTCAACGTTTTCTCCATTTGTGTTTGGAGTTGTCAATTTCTTTTTTGTTTCAATACATTGACACATTGTGCATTCCTTCTTCATTTTAATAATAGTTGCATAATCATAACATAGATTGAATAGTACAAAAGAGTTAATCTCAATAAATAATACAAAAATGCTACATGAGGAGGTGAAATATTAATTTTAACTAAATAATGTATCTATAATACTTGGTTGCACTATATATGATATGTGGTCAAAGTCAATTGATGATTTTGTGTCCATGTGTTGTGCTTGTGGAGGTCAATAGATCTCAAGCACACATGAGAGTCCAAAATACAATTCATCTATCTACATTTTTCACTCATTTGTTCCAAATAAATCCATACATGAACAAAAACATGTCATTATGTCATATGAATAGTCTATGAATTTGCATTTGAGCTTCTAAAGGAGTAGAACTCACTTTTGTAATGATAAAATCAGTTTCATATTTTGCCATGTTAACTTTTTTCTACCAGCTTAGAAAATCTACAAATTGTTGACTTACCTTCATGACTTGGACTAATTGTTGAATTACACCACTTGATGGTGAATATTATGTTTGTCAATTTTGCACCATCTTTGTATTTCAACTCTTCTTATGTAAGGGCTCTTTTAACACATGTTTTTGTACCATCATGCTCCCCTTTTCTATGCTCAACCTTGGTGAAATTCCAACTATGTTGAGAGCTACTCATCCTTTGCATTTTGCTCAATGAGTAGAATATTTGCGAGTTCTTGAATTGTGATGTATACTTATTTGACTATATGATGTGTTAATCAAACATGATGATTTTGTTACTCAATTTACTGTAGAACACGATGTTTTTGTTACTCAATTTACTATAGAACATTTTAAAGCAACCTTGCACAAATTTTGTAGAATTTGTACAATCTTCACTAATAGAGAAAGATACTCTCTTAAGATCTTTCTATCTTTCTTTGTATTGTCAGCTGCATCAATGAATGCTATATGCACAAATATGGCAAAACCTGAATAGAGTTGTAGTACTTTGATTGTACTTCATTTTGTGGTTGTAGCGTATAGTTCTCTGTAAAATTTACAATTGATACAATGGTACCAAACACAGATGCGTCTTTGCATAACTTGAATTGTTTGTTTGACTATTGAGCTCTATGTGTATGCTTTGCATACTTATAAACTATTTTCTCTGAAAAGATAGCAATAGATTATGATACATTTATTTTTGCAGTCGTTACTTTACATCTCTTACATCTCTTGGACTTTTTGCCATCTTTTAAAGTGTATGCCATTGACTTGTATTTCTTAGAATTGATTAGTTTATTTCCACTTGCATGTGTGTTCTTTGTGTGCATACAATTTTTCAATAGTTGTAAACCACCACAAAGACCATAGGTTCCATGTAAACATGGTTTTTACAAAAAAATGTCCATTTGTTTTTTTATAAAAGAATATTTGAGATGAAATCTTTTGTCGATCTAGGTGTAACTTTTATCATAAATTTTTGCAAAATATTGTTAGCATGCAAAGTAACATGTATATGTTAGAAGACATTGTAATGCATAGCAAATTCAATATGAACTCTTCAAGTATTTTGTGGATTTTTCATTTTAACATAAAAATATTTTAATTTCAAAATACCTTTGACTGATTAATATTTAAGAATAACTCTCTTGAAACTTGATATAAAATTGTGTTTGAGTCATATTGAAAAAAATGTTTAGGATGTGGCTCATGGTTTCAACAATCAATTCGATCAAATGAACCCTTTGTGTTATTTTTCCAAAATTATTTAATTAGGAATTTTAAGGTTTCAACTATGATTTTATTTTTTTGCAGGGGTTTATTAGACAATGCTTATAGTTCATTGTTATTGAGTTTCTCAACTCTTTTACATCTTTGGACTATTTTTCGTTTATGCTTTTTTATTTATTTTTCGTGCTTTACCTATTTTTGTAATTATACAACTTTTTTTCATGATTACTTACTATAGTTGATGCAATAATATGTTGGGTAACATAACTATTTTTGGTACATGAAGTCACACCCATTGTTTGGTATGCATCAGATGAGATATGTTATAATAGATTTTTTGTTGTCAATATAGTATGTTCTTTAACCAAGAGTCTTAATAGTATGTCTAAAATTAAGGTTTTTATTGTTTCAACAAACAATTGACATCCTATTTCATTAAATTTTTCAAAAAACATTTTTCATATGTTATTAGCATTTCTTTTACAAATGTGTAAATAAAATTTATCTTTAATTGCTTTTTAAATATTTTCATCTATTTTAATTGTTATTAGAGAGAAAGAGGGAGAGGGAGGGAGAGTGTATCAATGATTCTATATGCCTTTGTTCATTATGTGTGTGTGTGAGAGAGAGAGAGAGAGAGAGAGATTGTTCACTATATCTAGTTTGCTCCTCCTGCTACCAAGAACTATAATGTATATAGGAGAGCCAAAAATATGAAAATATGTCCACTTTGGTTTGAATTTGCATCAAGTTCTTTAGGTGCGACAACTTGCAAGGCTTTGTATTTATTATTGTATGAGAAAGTTGAGTAGTCGTTATGAATAATTATAAGTTATTTTTTATTTAGACATAACTAGTGTGGTGTATAAAGTGTAGTTTAACATTATATCATATCTCGTAATTCAAACATAGCATTTTGGGTTCAAGGATGAATTCATATCAAATTGATTTTTTTGAGTGGTAATAGTACATACTTAGGACTGGAGTTATGGCTGATCAGAATTGCCCTATGTATTCTGTTTGAATTTTAACAGTTAGGAAATGACTCTCTCTGCCACTTTGAAATTATATAACTTCTAATTGCTGTATATGTGAAAAGAGTCTAATTGTATGGGTTAATGATTTTTTCACATTGTTGTTTTTTGGGAAAAAAATTGAAATATGATTGGTGCTATAACAATGCTTTTGGATGTAGCTTAAAAATAGTAAAAGCTGGATCTGGAAAACAGCATACAGTTGTTGTGGCAGCGGATGAGAGTTCATTTGCATTTGGCTGGAATAAGCATGGGCAGTTAGGTACAGGATCCACAAAAAATGGTGAGTTCCAAAATCATTTGATTTTTTTTAACATTATAAAATTGTTGCTGTATGCTAGGATGAGTTGTGTACCACAAGAACTTGTAGAAGCTATTTTAAACTTTAGGTTATCTTATTTTTAAAATTTGACATTTGATTTATATATTCATTATGTTTCCTTTCTTTGCCCTTCATGTTTGCTAAATTCCTTTTGTTGAAAGCAGGTATTATATAGTTGGAAAAATTCATCATATTTATGTAACTTTAGTTACATGTTTAAATTTTATACATGGGATATAGTTTGAGTTGTCACATTGGCTATCATAGATGCATCCATGGTTTGGTCTATTGCCAATCTTTTATGATTGTTTGAATTGCTTATTATTTCAAAGCAATTGAGGTCTTTCTGATTTTGTTTAATATAATGTCTTTAGAGGTGGAGACTTCACCAGTCAGATGTCTTGTAACACAAGTCACTAATGCTGTTTGTGGAGCTGAATTCACTCTCTGGCTTTCTACTGTTCCAGGGTCTACCATCTTGTAAGAGTTCTGGGATTTCTGATTGTTACTTGTGTTCAAATTCCTTCTGCCTCTTTGAATGTTAAGAGACTGTAGTATTGTATGAGTTGTTGAATGATTTTGTATGTTTAGAAGTTATGTAGCTCTTGTCAAATGTTGGTTGAGTCAACTTTTATTGTTTGCCATGATGCTGTTTGTTCTTGCTTAAAGGAAAATGCAAATTCATACGTTGCAGGACTGCTGGTCTTCCACAGTATGGTCAGCTTGGTCATGGAACTGACAATGAGGTATATCGTGCATTTTGTTCATAAAACTGGCAGCTAAGAAAGTACAAAAAGTCGCAAATATATTTAAAGCTTTGAAATTTGTTCAGTACAATGCAAAGGAGGCTACAGTCAGACTAGCCTATGAAGCACAGCCTCGTCCCCGTGCTATTGCTAGCCTGTCAGCGAAAACCATCTCTAAAGTTGCATGTGGTAGCAATCACACAGGTAATCTATTTAAAATTATAAAAATATTATTGTTTTATTTCATGTTTGAATTATCTTGCAGCACATCATCTTCATATGTTAAGTTAAAAGAGAAATTTCATCAGACCAACAACATATTATGAGCTGCTTGAAAACAATATCTTGGCTAACACATAAATGACCTGGTGTTGTATGCTTGCAGTTGCAGTGGATTCAGATGGATATGTTTATACGTATGTATCTCACCTTTTCCTTATCCCTCTCTAAGCAAGTAAATCTTCATTTGATAGCAAAATTCAATATGATTATTTGTTTTGGAATTTTTTTTGTAAACTGCTTCATAACTATAAAGAGTGAGTGGCAATATATCATTTTTATTTACTCGAGTTTATCCTTTTTAAATTGGCACAGTATAATGTAGAGATATAGCATTTTTGGTATAATTTAGATGACATTGAGCCAACATTCACAATAAGTCCCTTTAGGGTTGTGTATAATTTATTATGCTCATTCAACGAATTTTACTAATGTTCATCTAATGATCGAATAATTTACTCATTCTCAAAACATGGCAAAAGGGAATTTTAGAATTCTGAACACAAAGTAAGATACACATGATGTTTCTCTGTATGTTGTGACCATCCTTAGCAAGTTCTCTATGCCATGCCATTTCTTTCTTCACAAATTGGGTTTGTCTGTACCCAAACTTGATCCTTCTCTATCAAGAGAGGCAGAAATCTTTCCACCTTTATTCATTCTCCTATCTCCCCACTTTCCTGAATGTCCTTGTGCCTTTCTGTGTTTCATGCACTTCCAGCCACAGAAAGTCAATTCCTGGTATTATTTGAACCATAGTTTTGAGAATTGAACTTGGTGAAAACAAGACAACTGTTTCTTGGCTCAGATTCAGAATTGATGAAAAAGCTTGCCAATTAAAAAATAATATAATAAAAATATTTCTATTGTTATTTTAATTATTTTGAATTGATTTTCTGTTTTTCGAATGCAGACCTGGTCAATATTGTCAGTCAGGGGTTCATTGTCTGTTGAAGCAGATTGTCATAAGTCTCAGAAGATAGATTTGGCCATGTGTGTGATCTGAAATAACAAACATACAGCCTCTGCCTTGAAATCAGATCTGCGAATCCTTGGAGAGTCTTCCCCAGTCTCAGCACCATTACATTGAAATACATATCATGGCATTGTTTAAATCTTCCGAGTTTTACATCGTCTTCCTCAACTGCACTGAAACACTAGCAAAAACTATGTAACAAGTGATTTTGTCATCAAAGCCAGCAAGTCCCTTGAGTCTTCCGTGACAAGTCAAATTTTTAATTATTTTTTCCAAATAAACAATGTAACTTTGATAGATTAAATCAATCATAGTTATGCAGAAAGGCTCAAGGTTTCACAAATTGCAACTGTTCAGCTCAAATAGCAAATTGTGATACATGCTTGTTAAAAACTTTACAAGCCTGCACCTTGAAACATGCCTGAGATAAAGGGAATCCTACTGGCTACTCAATTCAAAGAATGTACTAATTAAATGAGAAGTTTTGGATTCCAAAGAGGACTGCAGTTTAATATAACTTTCAGCCAATTTATCTGGAAATGACATAAACCAAATGACATGGAGTTTATTAACATTAATTGAGGAGCCAATTGTCAAGTTATATGACTTCTTTACAGTGATCTGAAAGGGAGCCTTCTCAGTTCATTTGACTGAAGTCCAGCCTCAGACATAAAAGAGTTATATTTTATAGAAAATGTGTTCTTTCAAACTCTTCAAGAATATATTGAGCTTCATCTCACCATACATTACCAATGGAATTAATTTTTTTCTCAACCCATTGGTGAAGGTGGTGCATCATTTTGTGCTTGTTTGACTGTGTTGATATAGCAAGCATGGTTTACTGGGATTTTGATCTGTCAAGTATGGGTTTTAATCATAGCATTGTAAACTTACATTTATGCAGAAATGACACTGAATAGCAAGACCATAAAGAGTGTTTCAACTACCTGCTATGTTACTGGTTCGCCCCTGTATCCTTGCTGGTTTGGGTTTGATCTGTTTCAGGTTTGGATTCTGGTTCGGCGCGACAAGGATTCGGACATGGTTCAACATTTGTCCTGTGGGTTCGTCTCAGTTTGTTTCAGACGAATTTGGGAGAACCTGAGAAGAATTTTGCCCTTTTTTCAGAATACCTTCAACGTTTTTCAGAATCTTTAGATTATCGACAGGATTCTGAGTGGGATATCGAACTGAATCCAATGCTATTGCGAGTAAAAATGGTGAAGGCATGGTTTTACAAGGAGTATGAATTTGTCAATGTTCTGCAATTTGGGGAAATCCAAGTTCCAACTGCAGGCCCTGGCCACATTTTGATTAAAGTTCGTGTAGCTGCTCTCAATCCTATGGATTACAAGATACGCCAATATGGCATCTTATGCAGCGTTGATGCCCGGTTTCTTGTATGCTCAACCAAAACCTAGTTTGATTATGGTTTAATTTTTTGTCAATGTTCTGCAATTTGGGGAAATCCAAGTTCCAACTGCAGGCCCTGGCCACATTTTGATTAAAGTTCGTGTAGCTGCTCTCAATCCTATGGATTACAAGATACGCCAATATGGCATCTTCTGCAGCGTTGATGCCCGGTTTCTTGTATGCTCAACCAAAACCTAGTTTGATTATGGTTTAATTTTTTGTTTTGGATTTCATTAATTAGCACCCCTCTTTGTGCTTGAGCTTGGCCTCAGGCTCAGTCTCATGTTGGAGCAGAATATCGAACTGAATCCTAGGCTCTGCCCTTGCTCGAACATTCATATCTTAACTTTAATATTTATTAACTCTAACTTTCTATTATAATTTTATTATTTTATTATAATATTATATATTATTAATTTTTTAATATTTTATAATATTTATATATTTAATAATATATTATTAGTATTTTATGACATTTATATATTTAGTAATATATAAATGTTATATAATATTATTAATTATAATATAATAATAAAATTATAAAAAAATTAATATTAATAAATAATAATTAATAAATTAATATATTTAATATAATATTAATAAAATTAATATATAATGTTATAATATAAAATCATTGTACATAAAAAATATTAAAAATATGTATATTACATCTATATATATATATAAATATATTATATGTTTTTTTACCAATGAACCCAAAACAAACCCAACCCCAATTTTTTTTTAACCAAACCCTCGAACCCAAACTCGAACCCGAATCCGAACCAGTAACTTAGACTACCTGGTTTAAAGTAGGGAAAATACTGTAAATGAAAAATGTTATAATAGATATAAGTAATGAAAAAAAGATGATTTTACTATTTCATGCCAAATATAGTGTAGACATAAAATTTAAAAATGGATATGTATAGCATGTATTTAATATGAAAATTATAACTACGAACGAGTTAAAAGACTTAAAAACATTTCAATTCTCACTACCATCAAAATTTCAAATGTCAATACCAACTGTTTTTTGGCAGCCTTGGTGTAATTGAGGTGGTCACTTTCATTAACAAACTGTGTTTTTTAATTGCATGCATTTAAAACATGGATTTTTGAATTACATTGCATTTTTTTGAATATACTGTGTTTGTCCAACGTTATGTACAACATATCAAAAGGACACATGAAAGTCGCCACATCTTGATTACCTGTGTTCTTTCACCAAGCAATGCTACTATAATTCGGTTGCCAATATGCTTGGTTTTAATTAATGGGGATCTTGTACCTATACGTGTTCCCATATCCCTTGGTTCTTTTTGTTAAATGTAATATGGCAGTAACCTTGTTGAATTACCCTTATACCTTATTTCAAGAGGACATCCTTGTTCCTATCTCCTTATCTCATGTTTCTTGGTTACTTCAGTATTTTAGTATTAGTTCTTTGACTTCTTTGTAGTATTGAGTAACCATCACTTGCTTGCATGCAACATTCTTTTTTCATTTAGGGTCTTGAGGTGATCTAGATATTTGACATGTCATTTGCTATGTTGCCAAATCAACAAAATTGGATCTTGGTTTGAATTTTTTGTGCCGAAAACGATCCCACCTTTCACCAATCAAACTTGATCATATCTAGCACTAATGTGGTGATTCTAGAGCAAATCTTGAGTGATTCTAGAGTTGGACACATTTTTTGAAGGTTTTATTTTCTTTTTGGATTGGAAAAAGCCTTAAATGTCTTTTTGACACGAGAGGGAAAATGACTATGAATGGAAAAAGCCCTAAATGTCTTTTTGACATGAGAGGAAAAATGACTATGAATGGAAAAAGCCCTAAATGTCTTTTTGCCATAGGAGGAAAAAATGATTGTTGCTAAATGTCCTCATCATTATCTCCTTTGAGCATCACATGAATGTGATTTTGTGCATTTTGATTTATTCAACTCCGATGATGCTCAACGAGACATTATGTGTTGTGTATTGGTTGATATATCAAGGTCAAACATATTTTTCATTCTGCCACTTGCATTTAGCCTTTAGGTTTAAAATTTATTACACTAAATGTTATTTTAAGGTTGGGCTATAGCATTTTTATTTTTATTAATTGAAATATATCATTTATTTTAGTATAAATATTAGTTACTATTAATTTTTGTTATATAAATATATTAAAAAATAAAATACTATTATGATGTAGATAGTATTCTATTAGTATAGTTTATTGGAATACAATTATTAATATGTTATTAGTGTATAATAAATATTTAAGTTTTTAGGTTACATATATATATATATATATACATATATGATTTTTAATATGTTTTTTCATTGATGGACCTAGAACGTACCCAACATTCTCCAAAAATATTGCCATATTGGTGTTCTTTATCCACTTGTACCTGATTCAGATTTGATAACTTAAGTCAATTGATAGTGGTTTTGTGAATAAATTGTATTTTGATTTTTGCCATAAGAATATCTCCTCTTTCCATTGTAGCCAAACTAGCTATTGTAGTAGAATAGATTGATGTAATTGTTTATTGTATGTTTTTCTTTCAGTATTGATTATTGTTATCTTTTTGCTTGTTTTAGGTTTGTGAAGATTTTTCAAAAGGAGCTTTATTTTTAGTGTTTGAGAATGGATGCTTCCACAATTATATGCTAAGTTATTGGTTTTGCTTCAAATCTTGGTTTAGGTTTCACAAATTTGGTTTGTGGATTTGGTAATTCTTTTTTTATGGGATGAGTTTGTTTTGGGTTTGTCTATATAAAAAACATATAAAAATTTGTAATCTAAAAACAAGAAACATGGGTCAATGAGTTTGACTCGAGCCGGAGCAGTACTGGGATGGGTGACCTCCCGGGACGGACCAGCGCTTCACCTCTGTGAGCATCACCTAGATGCAATGAGTGCTAAGTGGACCATTCAATATCATGAGAGATGGGTTCTTGTGAACCACTACTCATGAAACATGGGTCAATGAGTTTGACTCGAAACTACACGGTTGAATCCTGATAGCAATATCATAATTTGACACGCTATGGAAAAATAACTCCTACTTATCAAAAGAATATTAGAGCCAATATTCATATTTTGTAATATTTTTAATATACAAAAGTATTTATAAGCCTTATACAATATTAATAAAGTTAATATATAATACAAAAAAAAAAATTATAACTAAAGTTATATTTTCCAAGGAAAAAAAATGGCAAGTAGAGCAGAGGGCATAGGAGTAGGCGAAGGTGTGAGTACAGGTGCGGGTGCTTGGGCAACAAAGACGAAGCAAGCAATTCCAATGGAGAATATTAGGAAGCGTGCGACCAGTGAGGAATGGTGCGACAACCAGTTGCGAGGTGGCATGAGAATCGGGCAATGCAGAATGATAGTGTAGTAGTTAACCGTTATGTTTGGAATGGGAGGCCTTGGTATGAATCAAAACAAAGGTATCTTCCTAGGGCTCGAATGAATATGGAGCAGAATTGTGGCGAGGGTTTTTGGAGGGAGAGAGCCAACGACTGGCGTGGTAAGTTGAGATATGCAAATCCAAGATCGGCTCCTAGATTTGCAATTGGTGCAATTGCTTAGCCTATGGGCAATGCAAGGAGGTTGGATGTGAACACCTTGCAAGAAAAGCTTGGTATGCATGGTTGGCAACTAGAGAGTAAGTAGAGGAATAAGCGCTCTATGAGTGAGGAGGAATTTGCTAGAAGAGCAAACAACAAGACAATGGTGATCCATGCTAGCATAGTGCGGCCAATAATCTAGTGCTTGGAGATGTATGGGCTATTAGTCAAATGGTATGGAAGGGATTTAAATTGAGGCAGTTTGGTCAAATGGTGGTAGGACTGTTGGGGGTGGATCTGCAATTTAAACCATTGGCAAATGGATTCTTCATAGTAATTTGCCTGTCTCAAAAGACAAAAGAAGAAATTGAGGGTGGGGTTTGGATAATGGTTGGCTGTGGCTTCTACATTAGAAGATGGGAAGCAAAGTTTGAGTTGTATAGACACAATATGGAGAGACTTCAATAGGATTGGTTTAAACTTCCAAGTTTGCCATTAGAATTTTGGGAACTTGAAACTCTAGAGGAAATTGGGTGCCAGTTGGGGAAACACATTTGTGCGGAAGAGAGGTTAAATTCCAATGGTATAGGCTCCTATGTCAGGATTTGTGCGGAGAACAAGGCTAACAACTTGCATTGGAGAGAGCTTGAAATAATCATGGAATGGGGCAAATGGAGACGTAGCTTAGTATTTGATGCATGCCCAGATTGAAGGAGGTTGAGGGTTTTGGGTTTGAGAAGCCAAGTGCAAAGTGAGGTGGCTGATAGGGATGGTACGACAGGGCAAAACTCTAGAAGAGCAAACAATGTTAGGTTTGAGGAAGTAGTGGTATAACTGAATCCAATTCAAACGAATCTAGAAGTTCAGGCTCAAGACCCAGAGGATTCGCAAATTGGTGAAGAACTCAATCAGGAATAGGAGAAGAAGATCGAGCAAAGGCGGAATTAGATGGGAAGCTTTCAAAGGTACTCGATTTGATCAACAATACTTTCAAAGAAGACATCAATTCTTTAATTGAAGTGGGCAATGAGCTTGTGGAGCTAGCCAAGGAAGCTAAGGGAGGGGTGATGGAGGAAAATTATGATTTAGAAGGTATAGAAGAGGAGTGGGAAGTAAGTTCAGAAGTGGTGATTGATGGGATGGATAAGGAGGCAAGGGAGTTCACTCCTATAGTAAATAAAATGCAAAAAACCATTACATCACCTTAGGAGGAGGAAGGGAAACTAGGTATCTCACAAAGAGAGGTGTTAAGAAAGTTACTTGATTGTGGAGAAAACAAGAGGAAAGGAAGGATTCCAAATTAAGAAAAACGAAAATTAGACGGGGAAGCGGTAGGATAGAAGAAGATAAATGAAATGCTCAAGATAGGGAAGGGGGAATCCCTTCTTGAGGAACAATGAGACTAATATCTTGGAATTTTAAGTCCCTAACAAAAAACGCTTGGTCTAGCGTGAAATAGAGGTGTCACAGGCAAATATGTTTGATTTAGGAATCTAAAATGCAACAAGATGAGGTTGATCAATATAGGAAAAAATTGAAGTTGTGGAAGATGGACGCGGTCAATGCGAAAGGAGCTTTCAGAGGGTTACTAACTTTGTGTAGGCCCCATAAATTGGTGATTGAGAAGGTGGACTCGAGAAAACATTGGCTTGCATGTAAGGTTAGGAGTTTATCCTTTGATTTATGTTTTCTGCTTTTTAATGTTTATGGCCTATCTTCTTGCATTCAAAAAAGAGAGGTTTGGAGGGAAATAGAAAAGACTTGTAATATTGTTGCACTAGAATTTTGTATTATGGGGGGCAATTTGAATGTAATTTTGAGAACTTCGAAATGGGGGGGGGGACATAAAACTTCAGTCCCAATTACATTTTAAAGCCTTGGTAGAAATAAATTCACTTATGGAGATTCATATGGGGAATGGACTTTTTACATGGACAAATAGAAGAAAGGGCTTCTATAGCATAGCAGAAAAATTGGATAGATATCTATTCAAGGGTGATCTAGGTTCCTTTCCTTTCACACTAGAAAGCAATATTATACCCACCTTTGGCTCTGATCACTATCCGATCCGGTTGGACATTCATGGTGAAAGGAAACTAACAAGATGACCTTTTAAATTTGAAAAGATGTGGTTTAGAGATGCTAGTTTCATGAACCTAATTCAAGGGTGGTGGGGTGAAGTGAATCCAGGGGGTTCCACAATGTTTCATGTGGTAACAAAATTGAAACTAGTGAAACAACAACTGAAAAAATGGAATAGGAGCTGTTTCAAAAACATCTTTGAAGAGAAAAAGAAGATTGAGGAAAGTTTGTAGAGCTTAAATGAGGATGTGATAGTCAATGGCATGGATGGAACAAGATATGCATAGGAAAAAGATCTACTAAACAAGTTGGAGGACATACTAGCTAAAGAAGAAACCTATTGGAGGTAAAAGTTGTGGGAGTTATGATTAGTGAGGGCGACAAAAATACAAAGTACTTTCACAATGCAACTAGAGCCAGGAGGGAAGCTAATAGAATATCAAGCATCAAGTCTTCAGAGGGCCAAATTTTAGAGAAGATGGAAGACGTAATATCTGAAACAACATGCTTCTTTCAGAATTTGCCTAAGTTACTCGTTTGGGTTTGGGGACGGGCACGGGTACGAGAACTGGATATGTGGGTACGTGAAAATTTTTTTTAGGGGTTTGGGTACATATATATATATATATATATATACAAAAAATAAGAGAAATATACAAAATTGTAAAATTAAATCAATTCATAGTATGATACTTGATCATTAATCAATGCCAAATACCAAAGATAAATATTAAATGCCAATTGATAGTTGAAAAATATTCAAATAAGCCATATCAATGATATCATATACGTCTATGTTTATGATTCTAATGGACATCATCACAATTATTGAATTACAAAATGTAGTTCATGAAACATGATTCAATGTTCATTGTTCATCAATCATGAAAAGAATTATCAAAAAAATGAAAATCATCGTGACTTGGATTTTCAGCGGCTTCAACTTCAAGATCATCATCATTTGAACCCAAAGCGGTTCCACTTGTACTAGATGCACCATGTAGTATGTCATCATTATCATCCACATCATCCATAGTGGCTCTAGCAAGATCCTGAATGGTTGCATCCAAGTTAGTAGACTGGAGTGCTACATCCCAAAGATTCGCTGCCCGCTGCTTGTATTGAGGATCCTTACGTGACATAAGATGCAAATTGGAATGAATATACACCAAGACTTCAACTCTTTTTGCTGCCAACTGGTTACACTTCACTTAGTGGATAAAGGAGTATGTAATCCAATTCCGTTTAGTGGCAAAAGAGCTTGCAACCTGGAGAGTAAACCAACAAAATAAAAAATAAAAAATGCAAGATAAATTCAATAACATTGATCAATGGGCTGTTTTGCAATCTTTCCATCCATCGAAAACAATAGATACACCTGTTTCAATCCAAGAATCTCTAATTGGTTTCAGTTGGGCTTCTATAGATTTCTTCTCTTTTTGCAATAAGGTGGTACGCACCTTTTCATCCCTAGGACTTGTGAAACTAGGAGGTGCACTATTTATTGCTGACACCATGTCCCGCCAGTATGGTGATCTCACCAAGTTGAATGGAAGACCATTGGCATAGAGGCAACATGCAATTTTTTCTTCAGCAATATCTCTTGCCTCCATTTTAAATGCCCTCTCCAATGGACCTCTCTTGCGGGTGGTGATTTGTTGTTCTTCATCTTCATCTTTCGTAGAGGGCATAGGCAAGAAGGGATGTTTGGAGGACGTAACGGTTTGAGAGGGTAATGTCATTGTTTTTTTCTTTTTGGAACTATAACCACTTTGTTTTCCTTTTGCAATCAATTTGTCAACATCTTGTTCTTTTATAAATCCTGCTATTTGTACAACAGGCAACCCCTTCTTATCTAGGCCCTCACACATATTAATCCCTTTACCACTAGGGCCCATAAAATGAAGTTTCACTTGGTAATAGGAGCTATTATATTGTGCATTGCAAAAATTACATGTCCAAACAAACCCCCTACCTCCAGGAAGTTGTGAAATTCTTGTGGCATGTATCCATAAAGGTGATCCTTTATTAATTTTGAATTTTTGACTTCCCTCCCTACCCACTGAACTTTGATTACCAGTCGTTGTTGCAATCTGTAAAAAAAATGAAAAAAAAAAATACTTGAGAAACTTCTTCACAAATTTGAAAAAATCCATCAAAAACTTGAAAAAATTCATCAAAAGACTAAAGAATAGGGTTTAAATGCATACCTTAAACACTTAAATCTCCTTTGTGGAAGCTATTTAGCACTCCACAATCGATCTCCTTCGAATACAATCACCTCCCTTCAAAATGCCAAGATGGAGAGAAAATATGGTGAGAGCAAAATGAGAGGTAAAAATGAAATGTATGTGTGTTTGAAGGCCTCATATTGGGCTGTTTTAGGGTTAGGAGGGAAAAAAAAAAGTTTTTTAATCAAGTTTGGGCCCACTTTTTTTGACTTGGCCCATGGGTTCGCCCGGGTTCGTGCTGGGTGTGCACATGGTGCGTGCCCCTTGCGAACCCACAGTGTTGGGCGCGCACCCTGTGTGCACCCAGCATGTACCTGCAAACGAACCCGAACCAGGTTTGGGGCTTGCAGGTATGACCCTTGCATCTTAGGAATTTGCTAAACAATTGGAATGACTCTAGGTGGTTGAAGTGGCAACAAATATTGGCAAACATTCCAAAGTTGGTTTCAAATGCTCAAAACGAGATGCTAATGAGGAAATTCATAGAAGAGGAAATCAAAGAGGCTTTGTTTCAACTTCATCCTGATAATATCCTTAGTTCATATGGCTTCCAAGCTATGTTCTTTCAAAAGTGTTGGGACATTGTTGGTGGTGGAGTGGTAGAGGCAATGGTAGAGGTAAAGTGTTAAAAGAAATCAACAATACAATCATAGCTCTCATCCCAAAAAAGGAAAAAACCAAGCTCTCTCGATGAATTTAGGCCAATAACACCTTGTAATACAATTTACAAGATAATGGCCAAGGCTGCAGCAAATAGATTAAAGAAGATCCTCCAAAAATAATATTGAAAGAACAAACTAGGTTTGTGTTGGGAGATCGATATTAGATGGGGTTATTATAGCACAAGAGGCTATTCACTCCACGAAAAAACTAAAGAAACAAAACATGTTAAAATTGGACATCAAAAAAACCTACGATAGGGTTGATTGGCGATTTCTATTCAAAGTAATGCAGGCATTTGGGTTCAATAAGTGTTGGCTAGATTGGATTTTAATCGTGTTGCCAACTCGAGATTTTCAATTCTCATCAATGGTTCCTCGGAAGGCTTCTTTGGGGTTTCAAGAGGGTTAAGGCAGGGAGATCCATTATCTCCCTTATTATTTCTCATAATGGCTAAGGCACTGGGGAGGTTTCTGAGTAAAGCCTTGGTGGAGGGTAAAGTGGTAGGAATTCAAGTTACCAGGGAACTACCTGCAATAACGCATCAATAATTTGCTGATGACACAATGCTGTTTGGGAAAGTGCAGTGAAGCTCAAAATTTCAAGAGGATCTTGGATGATTATACGACAACCTTAGGATAAGAAGTAAGTAAGGAAAAATTAGAAGTGTTTTTCTTCTTCACAAATCCAAGGAGAGTTCTAAACTTCTAAAAACGAAACCTTCCATGCATGTATCTGGGCCTCCCTTTGGCAAAAGGGCAATAGTCAGGCAAACTTTGGAATTCATTGGTGTCAAAGGTGGGAGATAGGTTAGCTTCTTGGAAAGGCAGATGACTTTCGTGGGTTGGTAGGATAATGATGTTAAAAGTTGTGGTTACTGCCCTACCTATATATCTTATGTCGTGTTTACCCCTGTCGGTTGATGCAAGCTCAAAAATTAATCAAACAATTAGAAAATTCTTTTGGCAAGAGAATGGTGATCAAAACAAGTATCCTCTCATCAAATGGGATAAATTTTGCAAGACAAAGGGTGCAAATGATGCAGGTTTGAAAAACTTACTTCTATAGAATAAAGCTCTAGGAGCTAAACTTGTTTGGAAATTATATGCAAATCAAGATTTAAAGTGGGTCAAGATTATGAAAGCAAAGTATTTAGATGAAGGGGATATAAGCATTTTCAAGTCAAGATCTCTTCCGACAAGCTCAAGAATATTGATTTTTTTTGAGAAACTACATGGATGCAATCATAGATCATTTAACTTGGGGACATAAAGGATGGTAGATCAGCCCTCTTTTGGGAAGATTCATGGGGCAAATATCCAAGGTTAGAAAGGAGAATGGAATTGGATCAAGTGAGAGAGGTAACAAAGCAAAGGTGGGGCAGTCATGTGAGGGATTACCTTCTAGAATCTACATTTGTTGGGCTCACTTAGTGGCATTAGAGGGATGTGAGAGTGTAAGGAATCTCTAATGAATTGGTTGATATGTATGAAGCTGTTGTGTTAAGGCAAGTTATTTTCATTAGAGAAGGCAAGGACAATCTAAGGTGGTATGGTGCCAAATCTGGTGATTATAATGCTAAGGGTGGCTATAGAATTTTGTCAGAAGATTTGGAAGTTTCATCTTTGATCCCAGTTAAGCTATGCTAGAGTAAATGTTGTCTACCCAAGGTTGGATCTTTTGTGTGGGCTGCAATTCAAATAGGATATTGATTGTAGACAAATTTCTAAAAATGGGATACCATGGCCCATCTAGGTGTGTTCTTTGCAAAAATGATGAAGAATCAGATAATCATCCTCTACTGAATTGCCCCTTCACTCAAGAATGTTGGCAATGGTTGTGTGCCAAATTCGCTTGGGAGAGTGCTCTTCCAAGAGATATTCTTATTCTATTTCAAGCATGGCTTGTGTTAAACAAATCTGCATTATTCTCCAGCTTGTGGGTGGCCAGTCCATCATTTTTGGTATGGGAGGTATGGAAAGAGCGGAAAGATAAGAATTTTTCAAGATAAGGAGTTGTTTGCTTCTTCGTTGTTGAACAAGTTGGAGGCAACTATTGTGGAAGTGGTGAATTGCAGAGCAAAGGATTAGAATTTGAAGAATGCAAATTTCATGGAATGGGATGCCTTAATGAGTAAGGCTTGGCATGATTTAAAGGTACCTTCTTTCATGAGGGAAGGGGGAAAAAAGCTCAAATTGCAAGAAACAATGTTGAATGGCAGGCACCCGACTTTGGGTGGTATAAACTAAACTTTGATGGGGCAGCCTGGGGCAACTCGGGCTTATTTGGAGCTGGATGCATTATTAGGGATTGGGATGGCAAGGTGATTGGTAAATTGGCAACTCCACTACCAATTGACACCAATAATGCTGCTGAATTTCAAGCACTTTTGCTTGGTCTCAATCTATGCCAAGAACTCAAGCTAGATAAGGTGGTAATAGAGGGGGACTCTTCATTGGTAATAAATGCCCTAAGGTTTGGCCACCTTTAGAACTGAAAATTCAAGGGCATTTTGGAGGTGGCTTTGCAATGATTGAAAGGCCTTGAAAGTTATATGATCAACCACACATACAGGGAAGGGGATAGGGAAGCTGATGATCTGTCTATTAAAGGTGCAAACGGTAACATATTAAAAGAATGTGGGCAAATCAACTTTGCTCAAGAATAAATTTGGTTATGGCTTATTTTGTGCATAGGTTTCCACTCGTGCAAAATGTTCAGGAACATTTTCAAAAATTCGGTTGTTTGATTGGTGGCACATTTGGCTTTCCACATTGTTGGTGTGGAAAGCCTATGATTCAAATTTCTGATGGTTTTGGTTTCATAATTGCAAGAGGATGTTAGATTCAAACTTGGTAGCTCCCATTTTTAATTATGACTTGATGTGTTGTTTTGGAAATACGATTGTGTAAGAACTATTTTTAATCGTGCCCATTCCTCAAACTAGTGAGGCTTCTCGGTTTAGCATGTTTTTTGATGGGACACATGGCATTTATTAAACAATCTTGCAAGAAGCTTTACTGCCATTGTTGGATGGGCTAATTAATACTTGGCAGGGAATGCAATCTATGAAGGATTATTTCACATGTGTGAAGGTTGAGGCAATTCCCAATAATCGATGGAGGCAAGGTTAATTGTGTGTTTGAGATCGTTAAGTACATTGGATTAAGCTGGATTGCTACATTTCATTTAACATCACATTTGCATAAACTTTTAATGGCGGAGAAGTCAAAGTTAGTAGTGTATATGTCTGCCGAGTGCATTACCTGTGGCGACATGGATACTTTGATATGCTTGGTGTGTAATGTATGACAAATGGCATTTCTTGGAGAGGTATCTAAGCTTAGACTCAAGCGAATTTTGTTGGAAAATGATTTCCTTTCAATTGGTGCTGCGAAGCTTATTTTGGGTAGGGCATTCTTGGAAAATGGCGAGTGTTATCGAGTTGATATTGATATATCCTCTAGGTTTGTTGCCACACTCTTGGATTTGCGTATTTTGAAAGTGGAAGTGGATGTCATTGTTCGGAAGATGTTTAAGCCTAACCTACTGGGCGGGTTAGAGGAGGCGCTGCTTGTTGCTACATTGGGGGTTGGTGCGTCTCGTCCCCGCGATTTGGAATTACTGGACATCCCAGATGAAGTAGTAAAATACTACCCATTCCTTTTGGACATCAGTGGTGCGGATTTGCTTGGGCACCACAAAAGGGTTGCTGTAGGTTCAATTTTTTTAAAGAAAATGCTTCATTTGTTCCCAGTGCAGGATTTCAAGTGGGTGGGAGAATTCATAAACTATGTACAAGAGAATGGTGATGTTTAAAGAGTCAATTTTTTGGTATTTTCATAGTTAGTTTGCAATGTATGTAAAGTTTAGGATAGGCTTGTTTTATTTCTCGCTATTTTGAAGCTCTGTGCCATGTAAATAGTATATAGTTGTATGGTTTGCATTGGCCTTGTGCGGCCATTTTGTGCAAGTATATGGAATGGCAGTTTGTATGTAATAGAGTATATGGGGCTAGGGTTTCTGGTGTGCAAAAAGTATGGTGTTCTTGTGTGTTTGCAAACTAGTTGCCAGTATGGCAAAAGAATGTAACTCTTTTTTGAAAGTTAATATAATACAAATCCTTACGAATCAAAAAAACAATTATAGCTAAAGTTTATATATATACACATATATATACTTGAGCAAGTTGTTGCCAAGGGGGTAGCTCCCTTTCATTAATTCACAGAAGGTCCTCACATCCCTCATTATTGAGTTATGTCAAGATACAAATCTGCATCAATTTGAGTTGTGCATGAGATACATCAAGCCCTCCTTAAGGTCTTGCTTGATATAGGAATTAGATGGCTTCCCATGAACCTTCTATGCTCATCTAGGATGCACTTAAGTAGGTCTATCGCAAGTGAATCCAGGCATTCCCTTAGCTTTGCAGTTCTTCTCAGGGACAACTTGTTGAAAACTGCACTCATATCATGTTCCTCCACCCTACGATCGTAATTGGATATTGTAGAGAATATTTCTTTTTGCCACCACTCTTAAATATATTGGTTGGAGGCCAACTTCCGATACATTCTCTTGCCCAAGATGTCCACAAACTACAACACAAAGGTTTCTAGCAATACAGTGTCATGTACATGTCCATTTTCGAAAAGTTGCCTACCAATCATGGCATTGATGTTTTTTTCAGTTGGTGGCATAGCTATGTTGAAGATTCTTAGTAATTGATGTGTCAAATCCTCATGAAGGTATTTGCACTAGCGACCTTTGATAACCATTTGTCTCTCCATTTTTAAAATCACCTTCTTCCTACGTTGCCATTATAAAGGAGTTTGGTCATTACAGATCGTAAGAAGAAATAATCCCACAACAGTCCAATATTAATAAATATTATTTATTAATTTATAATATAATAAAAAATTATAGAGAAAGTTAATTTTAATAAATATATACTAATATATAAATATATCTAAATATGTAAAGTTAATATATTAATATTAAATATCTTAAATAAAGTTAATATATAATATTAATTATATTAATATGTAATAATAAAATTAGATATATTTCTATTTTCTCTTTCTTCAAAATCTCATGTATTGTATTGAAAGCAATGGCCACTATTATCTAAATGGTAGTCCTCCCATTGTCCACATTGTAGTTGTACCCAACGCCAAGCCTTTGTAGTGTGTATTATGCTGCATATTGCTCCAATTATTATCTTTTCACAAAAGATGACCTAAGGGATTCTATGATGGCAACCATTGCTACGGGATGCTTTCTTCACGTGTGTGGAGGCCCAAGGGATGCCACTCTTTCCACTTCCCTATGGACCATTCTTAAAGCCTTTGTTGAAGGGATAGGGATTGTGCTTAGTCGGTTTGAGAGTATGGAGATCCACAAACTTGAGGCTACTATGAGGCTTCACTTATTGAAAACTTTGATTTGCTTAGATTCTGTTTGGGTTCACACAGGTTTGTCTAGGACGAGCCTATAGTCATAATTCCACATACTACTAGGGTTAAAAGCCACATTGGATTAGAATTCAAACCCGAACTGATTGGACTTGGATCCAGGGTCAAAATCAACAGATTTGGTAACTTAGCAATTATAATTTTCCTGCTAGGCTATACATGTGAAAACCATTGATATCATAACTTTCTCCCCAAACAATTCTGATTTAGTTAGTGGATGACATATTTCTGCATCTTTATGTATTCAAACTTTATGGGTGTTTTCTTATGATTATGTTTCTTTTTGGATAAATTAATTGTAGGTTCTATAGGGGTCTATACCCATATTGAAAATGCATCAGGCTAAAAGCCCTTTATGAAACCTAATAACATATGAAAAAGGAAGAACACTAAGTGACCGCAAGAAGGAAAGACCTTCCTAAATTCTGCAACATGTCTTACCACACAAAAGACATGGAGGCTGTCACTACATTTCTTAGTACATAAGGGGTGGATTTGCATTGGTCCCATTGTTTGTCTCAATTACGAGAACACTTGGATACACAAAATCTTTTCTAACCGCCCTCTTGATCCCACACTTAGATAGAGCCAGGAGAGTGACGAGAGTGGGAATAGCCAAGCTTCTATCTTTGAGTATTACCTTCAGATTGTCTAAATATAGTGGCAGATCTTGACAATAAACAACAACATCCTCAAACTGGACTGATTTAGAGACCTGGGGATGCTTGGATGGGCCAGTAAAAAGTTCAGCCTTGCCCAACTCACCCGCTTCATGAATTCAATTCTCTTGCTCTTTTGAATTGCTTTCAACACAAAATACCTCATTATCCAACATTACAATGTGAAGGATCCAGTCTCTTATTGTTGAGATGGCAACCCTTGCTTCTAGCTTGGAAGCAAAATCCTTTGCAATAGAAGCTCTATTATGAAGCATGCCGGTATTCCCAACCCATCTACACCAAGAATCTCCTTGATAAACTCTGGGGTATAAAAACTGTTTTTTGAAAGGAGTGTTGAACCTCAAATCAAAAACTACACTCCTGTATGGTATATCACAACTTGCCATTCCTTCTTTCTTCCATTCGGAGCTGCCTGCTCTGAGCCATTGATGCCACCTGCACACAAAGTTGACAAAGACTTCAAAAGCTTTTTGAAGGCCTTGAAGAAAGAAAGAAGGTGGATATCATAATATAACAATATCTTGCACGAAAAGGAAATAAAGATCTTGCTGTTGGTTTCAAAGCTACATGTGGGAGAATATGACAGGCACAAATAAATGGCCTTGAAAGATTTCCCATACATCAAACAATTATGAATATTAATATTCTAGTGAGCAAAAGTTTGGTGTATGTTGTGGAATACAATGAACCATATGAACCTTTTGTTAGAATGAAATATCTCATTCACTAGGATCCTTACACACCTTAAATGAAAAAGGTAATCAAACACCAACATTTGCGAGTTGGTCCATGATGACATTACATTCTCTGAAACAATGCTTGAAGTCTAAAGTTTCAAATATGTTACCTATCAACTTCACATATTCTAGTATGCCTTGAAATTTCCAGTTCTTCATGCCCCTACTATTGCACTTAGAAATAGTAACTTGAGAGTTGCCTTCTGCTACAAAGTTACATCCCATTGTTTTGGCTAATTAAACCCCTTTAACAAGCACTAAAAGTTCCGCTTTGTTGTTAGTTTTGGAGCCTAGGAAAACAGATCCTCCTTTTACAAAAGCATCCATGGATGTGCAAGATCACCTTCCCACTAGATAGTCTTGGTTTACCTTTCAATACACTATCAAAATTCAATTTCAAGGATCCTTCTTGAGGGTGCTCCCTTATACTTACTTTTCTATTCTTCTTATTATTGATCACCCCATTAATGGGACATTTTCCTACTTGTATGTTGGGAGAGATTTATAGATTGATTAGACAATGATTTGGTATTTTGAGGTCATGGAAATAGGCTGCAATTTGTTATTTTCGTTTATCCAAGCTTTTGTAAAAGGTACATGTGCTTTTTTGCTGCTACGTATGATAACTCCTTTGTTCGACTATCATTTAAGTTTGTTAAAAGTGTAGATGTTTGCTGGAGCATTGAAAGACTACTAAGTTGTATGTATTTCAAGATTTTTTGTCATGTCCCCGGTTTTGGAACCCTGAAATGTAAATAAAAAAGGAAATAAACATATATATGTATATATAAATAATTACAATTTGAATATTCAATATTGTTATAATTATAATTATCGGAGATAATATTATAATTATAATTATTATATATAATATTATAAATACTAAAATATAAATATTAACAATTTAAATAATAAAATAAATATTGAAAATATATAGAATTAATATAAAACAATAAAATCTATTTATAAAATAAGGAGCATATAATATATATAACAACACGAACACAAGTAGCAATTATCGAATATACCATTATATTGGATAAACAAGACACATAATATTTTAATACAAAATTACATAGCTGGCAGGAGTATTGTGGCACTCAATATTTGACAACAGGATTATTATCGGGTTCCTTAATTAATTTTGCCATTCTTGATAGCATGTATCGGGCCATGGGAAATTACCGCCCTGTTGACATGGATCGAAGGGAATCAGGAACCATCGGGTATAATCCCAAAGGAAATCTCAAAGAAGACATACCCCTTTAGAGGATACGAATAGTGAGAGAAGACACGCCCTTTACAAAAATAGGTATAAGAGGTTCAACATAATCAAGAGAAGGGCATTGAATGAGGAGAGAAATATATTAGGACGGTTCATAAAGAGGGTGTGATGTTGGAAAGTAAGGTAGTTGTGAGATAAAGTTGTTATCCGTGCATCGATTCCTTTTGAATCGCTCAAATGAAAACCTTCCGCATATCTCTGTAGTTGCACGAGGATATCTTACATTGAGCATCATTTCGAGCATATGTGATGGCTTTGTCTTAGATGTAACGAAATAACAGTAACTATTCCCAAACTGATTTAATTGGTAACTCTTGGATAGTAGCGAATCATCCAAGGGGCACATACGTTATCAAATAATTAGTTGAAGATTAGTAAGTGGATTGGACAGGATTGAAACAATACATAGCTCATCTTAGACTATTTCATAAGGATAAGAGATCATCCTAAGGAGATCATAGAACAGGAAATAGGATTGATCTGGGAGATGAGGAGTTCTTATAGAGATTCAGACTGTCCCAAAGATGCCTCTAATCCCTTAGATCGGCTGGAAATCATCAGTGATAAACCAGACACAACCACTCTCAATTTGCATGGTTTAAGGGAGTATATATAACTTAAGAAGCGAACATTACAATCATCAACGGATCGACCTGTATGTGCATATAATCTAAAGAGAATATCAAAAAATAGCACAACATTGTTGGTGTACATTTTATCATCCACCGAATACATAGAATAAAATGTCCAAAGACACTCTATCCTCTCTTGAACAAAATCACCGCGTATGCTAAGATTGCAAGAAGATCATATGGTGATTCCAAGGTTTCTTTTGTTAGTTCTTGACATGTGGATAAGCTCAATGGGCGTTGTGATATGCTAGTAATACACAAAGGGACTTACGCTAGGCTTGTTCAACTCACAAGTTAGGACTTAGATTTATCATTAAATGCTCCTTCTTTTGGGATTTTTCAGTTTGGGATTTCAAAAAAAGTGCAAAAGGATAAGGGTTTAGAAGTCCTAATCTACTCCTAAGAATTCAAGAGATGGTAAAGATTAGGTGAAATTGGTAACCACGCTTTGCTTCGCCTTCCTGGGACAACTACACAAAGTGGGTGCAATCTTCAAGGGGTGTGATTATAATTTTCATGTCTTGAACAATACTTATCCAGACTGAAGTTAAGCATCCACAATCATAAGCTTAGGCTAACTTTATTCATTGAACAAAAATCATCTATTCAAAGAAAGTATGAGCTGAGTTTCACCAATCAATATATCAGATCATTCATTCATTTAACAAACATTCAAATCAAATTCTATCTTAATTCTAATCTAATGTTGAAGAAGGTATGCAACCTTGCAAATCACTTGATAATAAAAGGGATTCAAAGCAAATCATGCATCAGAGCTTTTATTATCGGAAGTAGTAATACGCAACAATCTCATACACTTTCTTCACACTTTACAAATGAGGGGCGAGCTCAATTTATAGGCTCTTCAATTACAATTCAATGGCCAAGATTGATTTCGAATCAACAACCGAGATTATAAAATAAAACCCTAATTAGGGTTTGTCACAACCAACTACCTCTCAACCAATGAGAAAATTGCATTTTGGGACACTTGTCCTTCTGCTAAATATAAACCAACAATAAAATAGAAAGTTGTTGCATGTTGATTTGGAACAATTTGATTGGTTGGAAGATGACAAGGCGCCACCTCAGCGTGCTGGATGTCTTCCTTGGTCACTTTGGTCCTGTTCCGTGTGCTTGCCTTAGAATATTTTTCTTTGCCAATGACTCTATCCTTGGTGCTTGTTTCTTCCTAGCTTTGATCTTGGATTCACATTGTGACTTTGATTTCTTCTTCTCACCTGTATTGGAAGTCTCGCCTTGGAGCACATGTTTAGACTTGAAGTTATTAAGTCTTTCTTTCCGGATTGCTTTGAAATTCCTTCAAGTGCCTTGAATTTGGAGAGGAACTCCCCTGTGCTTTTGCCTCAATGGAGGAAACGAGAACTTTCTCTGTGAAGAATTTCCCATACTTAGCCAAATTTTGGCTATTCAATTTCATTTTGTAATACCTCCATGTGGACCATTCAACATTTAGCCAAGGTTGTGGATGAACTTTGCATATGATTTGTCTTCAATTTTGAATTTGGCTTGTGCTATGTAGGACAAATTCCATCCTTGGACAAGGATTTTATTCACTTCCTCTTTACTTTTCCTCTTTATTCGTCTTGTTTTCCTTCCAACACTTAGTCAATTTTCTGAATTTTTCTCCTCGGGCGAACGTCCTTGGTCTCGCCATCCACTCTTTATGCCAAGGTCGGACTTTATGTGGTCTTGGACATTCCTTGCTAGAGGTAAGTTGGATTTTGAGCTGCTTTGGACATCTTTCTTTTGGCCAAGGCGGACTTTGAAGCCTCTTTTCCATTCATCTTTGGTGTGGGCGGACTTTATCCTTTGCTTGCCATGTTCTCCTTTAGCATGGCGAACTTTCTAGGTGACTTGACTAACTCTTGGCGGACTTAATGAATGTTAAGCCATCTTCATGTTAGGCTGGGCGGACTTCAAGATGTTCTTGCCTTAGGTTGGGCGGACTTCTCTTGATGCTTTCCATTCCTCATTTTCCTTATGGCGGACTTTGGAGTGTCTTGGGCAAGTTCTAGGCGGACTTCCTAATGCTTTGCCATATTCTATCTTTCCTCATGGGCGGACTTCAAGATTTCCTTTCCATGTTTCCTTTTGGCATGGTAGACTTTGGAGACTTCTTGCCATTTCCTATCCAAGGTGGGTGGACTTCATTGATGCCTGGACAAGTGCAAAGGAAGACTTCCTTAGTGCCTTTCCAAATGCATGGTGGACTTTGTCTCCATCTTGACCAAGGCATGGCGGACTTCCTTGACATTACTCCTTTTAACACTTAGCCAAATTTTGAATTATTATTCTCCAAGGGGCCAATACTTAGCCAAATTTTGAATTTTTCTTCCCCCTCTTGGTTGGGCAGACTTTAGCTTTGTCCTACCATTCACTCTTCAAGCATGGGCGGACTTTGGGGTTGCCATTGACATTGCTTCCTAGAGGTGGGCGGATTTCATCTTAGGCAAGACATCTTCCCTCAAGTGCATGGGCGGACTTCAAGACCTTCATGCCATGATCAAGGGCGGACTTTAGAATTGTCTTGACACTAACTTCTCCAAGCTAGGGCGGACTTCATGATGTTTATGCCAGTGCATGGCAGACTTTCCTCTTGTCTTGCCATTTCCTCTTCTCCAAGCGGACTTCATGCTTGTTTTGACCATGCTCCATCTCTCCTTATGGGCGGACTTCATTTGTTCTTGATATTGAGTATGGCGGACTTTACAATGATTATGCCATGAATTTCTTGCTGCCATTCTTGTCTGCTTCTGGATCACCAAATTCTTGCCATGTGATTTTCTCTTGATTTTTTATGATTTTTCTTGATTTTTACTTGCTTTTTGCTTGATTTTATTTTTTTTACTTCTGGAGGCCTAAATTTTTAATTCTAAAGATGGAAATGTTGACTCCATGACCCGTGAGACCTAGGTTAACTTTCTAAAAATAGAAAAAGCAAAATCCCTAAAAAATAGGAAGTGTCAGAATTGACTCAAAGCACAGGCGATCCTTGTCCTCTAGACCTTCGATGTGTATGCACTGTTCCAGGCTTGGATTCTCAACTTGGCTCGGATGACTCTTCAAAACTCTATATCCTCATTGTAAAAAGACTGGTGATTAGCAGTTGTGACGCCAAGACAAAAAAAAGCAAAAAAAACAGGGAGTCCCCATTTGCAATGGGTTGATGTGTGAAAAGGTCACAATAGTGTCTAACCTGTAGCTTACTACCATTATAGTTGATTACAGTCATGAATATAAACTTAAAGTATAAATGATCAAAGACTCTTACCGACTATTTACATATCACTGATATAAAGCTGAAATTGGCATTAGACATTACCTTTAAAGCATATTATTGAAATTCATTGGTCTTAAGCCCTTTGATTATCTTGAAATTGATAAATTAGGGCAGATTTAGGGTTCTCCCAAAAAGGGGACATTACATTTTTTCACTCACTAGTGCAAACCATATTGTAGTTGTAAAATTTCAAAAAGGCTTATATTTAGTTGTGAGTAATGCATTTTATATTTTATCAGGCTCTTACAAATTATATTTGATTAACAAAATTTCGATCTTGTGTTTATTGTGGACATTTGGAAGGTGCTTGAAACTTTGCCAAACTTACAGTGGACCAATATTCAATTGGCAGTAGAGATATTATTTTAGCTATGGTGAGACAATTTGTAGTGAAGATTACTTGCAGGATACAACATTGCTTGTTTCATGGTTTCAAACATGCATATATCTTTTATGATCACTATTGCCAATGTTTTTTTGACCCCATGATTTGTGGTAAGATCAACAACATAGGTAGAGTAGGTACCCTTTCTCGATTATAGTATGCATGCTTTACTGAATAGATCAAATTGGTCAACTGAAACACCCTTGCCATTCATTGAACTGCCTTGGCTCCTTCGATCTATTGTGCTATTTACATACAGATTAAGATGTCGGTTCTGGTATAGGGTCAGGTACGGGTATGAGATTTTGGTACACTGGTATGGCGATTTTTTTCTTGGCTATGGTACATTTGGGTACAACTAATAATATATGCAAAAAAATTAAAAATATATAAAATTGCAAATACATTTGATAATATTATATTTTAAGATAATAATGACATTTGATCTTTGATAGCATGATACTTCATCATTGATCACTGCTATTATTATAGTCATAAAGATAATTGTCTAAGTTGTCAGTTTTGGTCTCCATTCGTAGACCCCCTCATTGTAATCAAGTTTTTTACATGACAATAGATCCCAATTCCCAATAACTAGTGGGGGTTGGGAGTGTAGGCCTTGATGGGGTTGAGGGTTAGCACCCCTCATGGGGTTCTTGGGGCAGTGCCCCCAACGGGGTTGAGGGGTAGCCCCCCTTGTGGGGGTTTGGGGGCAATGCCCCCAGTGTGGTCGAGGGACAATGCCCCTTGTGGGTGTTTGGTTGAGGGGCAGCGCCAAGGCCAAATTAAGGCCTTTGAAACCACAAAAACCTTCATGGTGCACACCACTTTCACAATTTTATCTTCAAAAGCACTTTTTGCATTTTAATTACTTTTTTTTTAAAATTATTTGTTGCCGCTTGCAAGGTGTTGGCACCTGTAGGAGTGCCTGGAAACATTTGGGAACACCTGGGAGCACCCCGTACGCCTCAGGTGCTGTCGGGCCCTCCCTTGGGTGCTCTTGAATTGGAATGCTCCTGAAGCAGGCACAAGAGCCCAATTAGGGGAACCAGGTAACATAGCATACATAGTATAGATTGGTTAGATCCATTGTAGATTGAGGGATTCTTAGTGGAGCTTCCATTCATTACCCTACTTTGGCTTCCATTTGAATCCATAATGAAGCCAGATCTAAGCTCCATTCACTGGAAAATAGAAAATAGAGGTAGAGCAAGCCCCAAAAATTGGGTGGCTAAGAACCCAAACCCGCCGATGATATTCTGAAAAGTAAAGGTATGCACATTTCACTTGTTGATCTGATAATTCTTTAGTAGATGGTAGACAAATAATGCTTAACTGGTGGGCCAGAATTCATATCTAGCATTGACTTTTATGTAATGTCAGCTAGCTTTGAGTCTTATGTAGAGTTAGCTAGAGTTAACTCTTATGTAATTTTGAATTTTAGCAAGTGTTTTACTTACTGCTGGATGGAAGGGAACAGGCTGTTTTATCATATCAGAGAGTATTTGTTTATCTGAACCTTGTGCTGGGCATGATCATACTTTGTGAGATACCTGTAACAAGGCAGAATCATGTCTAGGAAAAGATTGGGTCTATTGCATTTTATTCAGACATAAAGCAGTCAAGTTCATATGTTCTTAGTGAAGCCAGTTTAAGTTTTTAATTTCCCACGCATTGGAATTGCAGATAGTGTGTATGTTGCAGCCAAGATTAGGGTGTATCAATTTCGTAGACAATATGCATCTATTATGCATGTAATAGTATGCACCTATTGTACATGATTTGAGCTTGAAAGTCGTTGTAGATTTAGAACAAGTGTTGGCAGCAGGTTGATTATGATACCATTTCAAAATTATAGGCTGATTTGGCTTGATATAGATGTAGTATGGCAGAAATTTTGAAGCCTTGGTCCTAAAGGGATACATTGATATGGTGTCCTAATTTGTATTGGAGAGTTATATAGGCATCTGATGATGCAGCATTCAGTGCACTTTAGTCAAAGAGCTGATTTTCACATTCTGCTAAATGAAACTTCATATTATATGGTGACAATCTTTGAGCTGATTTTTGTATTGGTGAAACTAAGTTCACCACTATGAAACTTGACTATGAATATACCTTTGATCATGTTACTTTTGTACCAAATATTTAATATTCTGCACTGCATTTTCTTGCAAACAGACCTTAGAATTTGTTCTGGTTTGATTTACTAGCTACATTATTGTTTTAGCTATCTTGTCTACACAGAATGATCATTGATTTTAAAGATTTTACTCATAGGCTGTAATAGTTAGGATTTGTTCATGGAGAATATTTTGACATAAAGTTGAAACGAACATCATGAAGCACTAGAATGAATGGTATATTGGAATAATATTAAAGAATGTGATAGTATAACTGTTAGAAGTATTGTCATTGATGTCAGGTCTTGGTTTGGTTTAATCAGATTATTGGAATAATTTATTGACGAGCTTAATGAAGGAAAACCACTATGGAGAAATCAGATTATTGTTGATCAAAAGAATTTTGGATCCCTCAGTTTGAATAACACAGCTACCACTATGAAGAAATCAGATTATTGTTGATCGAAAGAATTTGGATCTCTCAGTTTGAATAACACAGCTTCAAAAGAATTGAAATTCAATAGATAAATATGACATCTCCAGATCGAAGCTTTTAAGAATTAAAATTCAAATTGAATAGATAATATAACATCTTCAGATCTATGTTCTTGGGAGGATCTTCAGATTGAATATGATCTAAAGTCGAATAATAATACTTTCAGATTAAAATTCGTAGAAGATGAACTATTTAATCTAACGAATCTGATTAGTGGTTTGACAAAATGTGATTAGTGATTTGTTTTAAGTAAAATTTGTGGAGAGTTAAAACAGTAAAAGACGCGTCTCTACTTGTATAGATGCGGGTAGCAAAAGGCGTAACAGCTTGGAGTAAAGGCGTAAGAGTTTGAAGCGATATTCTTATTAAGTTAAACACAAACAACACGACTGTCTGAAATATCGTGTTCTTTGGCAAAGGAACATAATATTCTGTTTCTTAAGTAAAATCCGACTGTCAGGAATGACGTGTTTTCTGGAGAAGACACATAACAATATTTTTATTTTAAATAAATGCGTTTCTTGTTTTGACGCGGCTCTAGGAAGAAGAAGCGAATATTAAAGAAAGGGACGTGTCTATTCTGAGGATAGACGTCTGTTTTACAACAACAATCCTGACAATTAAAAGAAACTTAAGAGTAAAAAAAAAGATTCAATTTACAATAAACATTTTTTGAAGAGATGCGCTTGAAAGTTACAATTATTGTTATGATCTTTCAGATAAGAGGTGCAGTGTTTGAGAAAGATATATATATGTCATTCCATTCAAGGTTGTAAGTGTGGTTGTAGTAATTGAAGACTTGCTGTTCAGTCAGATTCCTACCTCCTTGTGTGGGCTGAAGGTGATATCTTGGATCACATAGAGCAGATTGGAGAGTTGGGCTTGTGCAGATCAGATTGAAGGCAGTCTCACTTCCATCAAGTCAAGGTTTTTGGTACCTTGCATTAGGGGTTGGTGCTCCTTGTAGGCAGGTGTCCACTAAAATTATAGAGGTCTAGGTGTTCCTTGTAGGATATAGTCTACTAAATCATCTTGGTGTAAATCTGTAGGTTGGTGCCTACCTTGAAAAATTAATTCAATAAAGTTATATCACTTTGAGGAAATTGGTTCATATCAAAATTGATTGTAATAAGTTTGAAAAGAGTAAAAATAAAAATTGTATTTGATTTACTGATTCACCCCCCCCCTCTCAGTAAATCTTTTGTGCTCTTCAATAACAACTACTACACTTGTCTTTAATAGCTCTTTTGTAGCTGCTCTTTATGTAGCCGTTGTCATCATTCCTATTGTAATTGTTGTCTATTCTTAGACATGTTTCAATAATATAAGAATGTGATCTCTGTTTGAGATTATATGCTTTTTCTCTCAACTCATTCTTTTGTTCATACTAACATTGGTATCAGAACCATTGTTTAGTCTTGTGAAAGAAGTTGAGAAGAGAATGTCAAGAGTGAAGTAATTTGTTAAAACATGCCAGTTACAGCCGTGTTACTTGTTCGGTACCCTAAACCTACAGGTTTGGGTCTGATCCAACTTGGATATGGATCTGAGTTCGGTTTGTAGGGGGATCAATCTAGGGCTCTGGAAAAATACAATGGGTTTGCCAGGTATGAAGCCAGGTGAACCTGTCATGAATTTCATGATATTTTCCACCATTGTTGTGAATCTCCCACTTTTCCGTGGTAAATTGTGTTTAAAATAATTGAAAACCTTACTTTCTGTTTTCATGGGGTCTGTAAATATGGTAGCATCTGTAAATATTGTGGACACAATCCACTTTGGTCACTTTGGTATTTTAATATCTCGGCATTTGAAAAAGCATTTTATGTTAGACACAATTCAGTTTGTTCATTTTAATATGTAAATATTAAAAACTAAAGGATATGCATTTTAAAGAATGTATATAGTTAAGTGCATAATTGTTAAGCTATCTAATGTGGGCAAAACTTATTCTACATTACGACACCTAATTATATAATATTAAAATTAAGTAAAGTAAAAATTATTCTATTAATATTAATATAGTTTAGTGTTGTGTTGCCGTATTTTTTATAATCAAGGAGAAATCAACTATTCTATTTATTTGTGTTGTAATTATTAATTTTTTTAATAATGACAATTACAGACCTAATCATGTATAGTTAAAAGAATAGGCATTTTAAATAAATTAAATAAATTATTAATATTAGTAGTAATTAATAATAATAATAATAAAATTATTAGCTATGTATGTTAATTAATTTTAAAATTTACTAACATATTAATATTAACTTCCGTTATAATTTTATTATTATATTATAATATTATATATGAACTTTATTAATATTGTATAAGGGTTATAAATATTATATTAAAATATGTTTATTTGTTTAATATTCTTGATTTTAAGTTGTAAATATGTATATATTTATGATTTTTCATATGTTTTCATATTGATTAACCCAACCCCAAATTGTTGTGGTCAAATCCGTGAATTGAATTGGCAAACCTGAACCCAAACTAGTACTAGGACAGGTAACATAGAGTTACATAGATCATGTAGTTGAAAAATTGTGAAGGCATGTTGTAACATAGTCACAAACATGAATTCCTTAAGTTGTGCAAATAATCACAAGTTTTGTGTACAGGTCATAGACAATGAAATCAACAAGTTTGCATGAGTTTTTTTCCAAGTTGCAAGCCAAACCAAACAATGTAATGTCTAGTTGTGGAGAAGCTTGTGAAGGAAAGATTGCAATGAGGGCACATGACAACAATATCATGCATGCAAGAAATCTATAAGCACATTACTAGTCAAGAGGATTGTAGGTCAAATATTGTTGCATGCATTCTTTTAAATGAGAAGTCTTATAGTTGTGTGTGTTCGAAAAATGATGTGAATTTTTTTGGGGTTGATGGCCAATACTCAAAATATAGTCATGCTAGAGGCACAAAAATTGGTGGGTAAAAACTATAATATATGGAGTCATAACATATTCATTGCCACTAAATATTGAGAATGTGATACAGAACTTTGGGCATAGATTCTAGGCCTATTATTAACCCAAGTGATTACGATAGGTGTCATGGAGAAACCTTGCTAATTCTCAAGTTGTGAATATCTGTCAGCATTTGATAATTTAATCTTTGAAGTTGGAGATGTTGCATTTGCACATGCACTATGGGATAGTTTGAAAAACAAATTGTAAGTCTTCAATATAGTTATATATATTAAAAAAATTGTTGTTTTCTATTAAATTGCATGAGGATGCGACTTTGCTAGAGCATCTTCTAAAACTCAAAGATTATAGGAATTAGGTTGCCACAATCAACAAACTAGTGGATGAGGAAGATATGTTTGCTCTATTCATTAATAGCTTGTCGTCCTCCTATGGAGAAGCCTTGCTAATTCACAAGTTGTTACTATCTGTCGAATGTCGATATTTGATGATTTAATCTTTGAACTAGGAAATGTTGCATTTGCACATGCACTATGGGATAGTTTGAAAAAGAAATTGTAAGTCTTCAGTAGAGTTCTTTATTTAAAAAACTTCTTGTTTTATATTAAATTGCATGAGGATGCGACTTTGTTAGAGCATCTTCTAAAACTCAAAAATCATAGGGATTAGGTTGCCACAGTCAACAAACTAGTAGATGAGGAAGAGATTGCTGTATTCATCAATAGCTTGCTGCACTCCTATGAGATTGTTTTGGAGTCTTTGAACCTCTTGGTAGAAAGTTCACTTGTTGCATGGTCTCAATGTGCCAACAACAATTCTCCTCTTCCAGCTCAGGACCACAGAGAAAGGTATAATGGGTCAATTGCTAGGAAATTTTGTATATTGAGAATAATTGCAAGAAAAGACAATATGATTTTGGTGCAGGAGCACCCAAAATACAAGTATCAAAATACAAGCATAAATTTTAATGTAATGTTTTTAATCTCTTTGTTTTGTTGTGTACGGTCTAATACACCATTGATAAGGTGTAAGGGGACCTTCTTGAAGCTTAGGTTTAATTTTGAATAAATTAGGAATCATTTTGTAGGCGTTTCCTTAGTTTTGGCTGAAATTCGAAAACATAGTGTGTTTTCAAACGCGGGTTTTTTGGTCACTTTTGAGCCTGAAATTGAAAACCTAACGGTTTCTTTGTGATGGAAAAAGAAAGCTTTGACCATTTTTGAGGTGGTTGAATGTTTTTGGACGGGAGTTCTTTTGTTTTGGGCAGTCTTTTTGGAGAATAAAGAAAATATCAGTTTCCTGCGTAATAGTTGTAGTTTACTCTGTTTTCTGATTTTCTTTCTGCAAGAGAATGTATTGAAAAGTAATCCTGACACGTGAAGTATGTATTGAGATTGTTTTAAAGCATTGGAATAGCATAGGAAACTGTCTTAAATTCATTGTAAAGTTTTTATTTGCTGTGTCTTTTCTTAGATATTAATTTTGACTGGTAAAAGATAGGAATAATGGAGTTTTAGCTACATTACCATTGTACTCAGCACGGGTTCATTGGAAATGGGGCTAGACTCCACTGCTGTACATAGCATAGGAGTAGGAAACTGTAGAAGTTTTGAAGGCATGCAAAAAGATTAATCCCTAGGCGAGCAATCAAAGCCCGGCTAGGATAAGACACTGTTTTGCACAGTTCCAATGCAGGGGTGTTGAGTAATCTTCTATGCGCAGTAAATAAAGATTGTAGAGACCTTTCAAGGGTCTAACTGGAGGCGTAAGACTCATCATTTTCATCTGGTGGCAGGAGGATGAGAGCAGATCTCTGAGTGTCCAAGGAAAGGCTTGAAAGCCATAAAATACCTTAAAATCAGCATTAACCCTGTATATGGCAGAGAGGGTAAGAATTCGTGTAAATCTTGGAGTGCTCCATATTTGAGCCAAGGTGTTTTCTTGTTTTGCTTTGGGTATCCACAGAGTTGAAAGGTGAAATAACCTCAGACCCCGGTTAAAAGGCCAAATAGGGCTTATGGCTACAAACCCTCCTAAAACCCTAGGGTTTTGAGGCAGCAATAGAGGAAAGAGTGATTGTGCAAGGACAAGAACACTATTGCCAGTGATTTTTAAGACAACTAAACAAATTCACACCTCTGCAACAAGGTTGGGCAGAATGGAAGATTGACTGGTTTTTAGTTGATTAAGGGCTAGTTAGAGCAGAGAGGAAAAGAAGCATCAAGAAGTGCTTGATTCAGGCTTAATGAACGTTTTGGGATATTGATAGCAGGGTTGGCAGCAAAGACCAGGGGTGCCAAATTGTTTTGGGAACCTATAGGTTTGGTGGAGGCAGCAACTCCAGGGGTTATCGAAAGTGAGACCCAGAGCATTGACTCAGTGAATGATTCAAGCCAACCCTCGTTCTATCAGATTTATCCTGCAAGCAATAGAATGATGAGGAGTTTGCTTTGATGGTTTTTTGAGATATTAAAAGTAGTTGCTTGTTCTTTGATTTAAGCGCATTTAGACACTTAATGTGTCAAAAGGAATGATATGTTAGTTTTATTGCTGATGAAGTCATAGAGATTTTGTTTTGTTTGGTGACGGCAAGTCGCACACAATGAAAGGGATAGGTTTGAACAAAACTTTATTCTCTATCAATTAGATTAGACAAAATCTTTACATTCTAGTTCAATTTTGTGAGACAGAGTGCATTGCTTTTCATGGAAAATAGGATGAAATAATGACTTGAGGCATTAACGTGGGCAGTGAGTATGAAGGCTAGAACAAATTTGCTAATCTTGCTTTACATGTTACTTTGGAGGAATTTGTTCCAGTCATAAACCTAAGGAGTTTTATACAGAAGCTAGTATTGTAGCTCATTGGCAAATGTACCTCCTAGTTCATGGGGTGTTCTAATGCATCAACCTTTGTGTGGTTCTTCACAACATTTGTATCAACAATGTAGAAATGAGATTGTTTCCATTTTGATTGAGGTTCAAGCTATACAAAGTGCATCTCTAGTTAAGATCCTGTTTTTGCAAGATTCACATGTTGTGCTTCAAAGGCCTTAGTGGTATTTTGAAGGTGAACATGATGATAATTTAACTAGATTGGATGTGGCACCCTGGAGGACAAGCAAACTAACTGGTAATTTCACCACAAATTATGTATATTTCTTGTTTTTACATATCTTTCTCAAGTGTCTGCTGTCATGAATGTTGCTTATCCATTTTTGCAAATGTTAGGAGCCACATTGTAATATAATGACTAAATTTCCAGGTCCTTCCAGTTTAATCATTAAGGGGGGATATTAGTATATTAGATTAATATTGAATAATGAGATAGTGTAAGTTCTATTACACTTGTCTTTAATAGCTCTTTTGTAACTGCTCATTATTTAACTGCTATGATTATTGCTACTAACTATAACTGTCCTCTATTGTTAGACATCCTTCAATAATATGAGGACATGATCTGTAACAGAGAAGATGGGGAAAATATTCGATGTTTTATTTACAAGAAGTAAAGTTTCATTTATAGAATTTACAAAGAATTCAAAAATACAAATTTTCTAAAAAGAAACTGAAGAGAATTGAGGAAATGTTCTCATCTAATAAAATACAATAAAATACATAATATATTGACCATTAAATTAATACTCTAAATATTATTTTAATACGATCTCTACCTGCGATTACATACCTTTAGTCTCATCTGATTCTTTGTTCATATTAAAATAAACAAGATACAATACACATTAAAGGTTTGGCAAAAGACAGTTAAGTAGGTGTGAGCCATAGTAGTATTGGGAAGGGTGATTTATTAGGAAGTTGCCAGTGGTGCTGATTGATGATAGTATTGATTCACTTTGCTAGTTTCAACCCACCTTTTAATCCTTGTTATTTTTCAAGTTCATGATAGATGGATTCCTTTGAATCACTACTAAGTGCAGATTGGTTTATGGATTTATAAAAATACCATTAAGCAATTGAGCTGGAAAAATGATATTTCATAATTTGAACTGCAGAAACCAAAAATGGTAAAAAAAGGTCCTTCAATGTTTTAAAAGGAATAAGCACATCTATGTTATAATGTGAAATGTTTAAGCCTTCAATGAGACCAAGATAGATCTATAGTGCACAGTTTCCAACTATTGCCTCAATAGCACCCTCGAAAGCTAGAATCCCTGCTTTGGTGCCTATTTTTCTGTTGTGCTGTTTGTATGTGTTTGTTATAGAAAACACACAAGAGAGCATAACCAGCGATGCATCTTAACTATCAGAGAATGGTTTAGTTTCTATTCAATGTTCATAACCAATGTTTAAGTATAGTATTTAAATGGCAATTTAGTGAATTTCAAGTTTATTAGCTGTGTATCTTTTCGTTTCTCTTGACCATGTGATTTCTCTTTATCCTTTGGACTATGGGATTAATTAACTTACTTGTATATTTTTTGTTGGTGTGTGTGCCAGTTGGGGTTACGGAGGGTACGGGAGGTAAGAAAAACTTACAGTGGTTTGCTTTACTTTATTATTT
The DNA here is from genome assembly GCA_007258455.2 of Sequoia sempervirens. Classification (NCBI taxonomy): domain Eukaryota; kingdom Viridiplantae; phylum Streptophyta; class Pinopsida; order Cupressales; family Cupressaceae; genus Sequoia; species Sequoia sempervirens. Next base: position 38,009 of record VDFB02309045.1, read on the forward strand.
ACATAGATGCAGATGTGAAAAGGCACCAAGAAAATATTATTTGATGAATATAATAATATATACAAAGTTGAGTATAATGTGACAATGTGTATTATATTTTTAATCTTTGCTATTGTCAATTTGAGATTCCTCCTCCATGATTGGTGATGATGCACAGGTTAGGCCACAAGGAACAGAAGGATGAGTGGATTCCACGTTTGGTTGAAATGTTTCAAAGGAATAATGTTTTGCCTCCTACTGCTGTTGTGGCAGCTGGTTCTGCTCATTCTGCATGCACTGCTGGTGTGTCCATCTATTTTATCTGTAATTCATATATAATATTGAGTAACTGTTAGAGAAGCCCAAAAATATGTTTGGTTTTTATGCTTTCATGTAAAAAAGTAGTTTTTAGTTGCTTATCACAAGGACTTTAAAAATCACAGGAAACTGACAAGGTTATATAAAAAATACTGTTTTTCTATTTCCAATTTGGTAAGCAAGCAGTAATAGTTTTAGTCTGGGGCTGTCACATTTTTGGATCCTTGATTCACAGTAGGATGTGTCAGTGAACTTTCTATTATGTATATTGAAGGAGATAGAAAACCTACCACACAGGACTTTGCCTGATCCCTGCCCTACACCCCAATTTTACCTAAGAATGACAGTGTATGTCCCATACTGGCTTTAATATACAAAAGATATCTTATATGTTCTAAGATTTGCAGGGGCAAATATATGATTGATTTTGTGGTAGGTTTTCTGTCTCCTTCAAAAAGCTAGAAAAGATAGTTGCACTTTAAATGTAGTTACTTTTGTCTCCCCACTTTGCTTGTATCTTATCTTGCTTGTCATTTTTTTAATCAAAGGATGTTTAAACATCTTCTTGACTTACAATTTTATGGGCCTAGTATTTCTGCAGTACATCTTTGTTGAACTTTTTTTATACAGCACTAGCCATGGCATGCTTTAATAAGGATTAAGCAGGGGCTGTGATTGTTGCATGATTGGGCTTAAGCAATCTTGCTTTGAAGCTATGCAGAGGCCATTTATGCGTTTAATCAGTAATTTGGCCAGAAATATAATTTATGTTCAAATTGATATACTAAATATCATAGTTCCACGGGGACGCGTCCTCCCCTGAAATACAGCCGTCCCCAAAGTCTCCCCGTTTCCGAGACGCGGAGACTTCAGGGAAATGTCCCCTGCCGTCCCCCGTTTCGCCACTGCATTTCTTTGAGGCATTTTGTCAAATAGTTCCTTGTCTATGCTTCCACATTTTGCATACATGTCTAATAGGGCAGTTGCAACTACAACATCTGACAAAATTCCTCTATCCTTTATGTTTTGATGGATGTCCATACCCTATTCCAAAGCTCCCATTTTGACACAAGCAAGGAGGATGCTGGCAAAGGTTGTATTTCAGCGCAATATGTTTATTAAACTCTAAACTTATTAAGTTATTCCTTAGGCTTCTACAGTTATACATTTTTTTATATCTAATTTTTCAAGTACTATATGTATTTCAGTGCATTGCTCCCCCGCCGCCCCTCCGCCGCCGTCCCCCCGCCATCCCCCTGCCGCCCCCAAACTTAGACCCCCCGCCTCCCCGTCCCCGAAACGCGTCCCCTGCCGTACCCTCGTCCCCGTCCCCGAAACCCCGTGGAACTATGCTAAATATATGCATGGAAGGATGTACAATTTTATATCCTATTTATTCACCGTGTGGCTAAATTGCCGAATTGGGTACGGGCACAAATATGGGTACGTGGGTACGATAAAGCTTTTTGGGGGGTTGGGTACGTCCATAGAAAAATATAATAAAATATTCAAATATATATATATATATATATATGCAACCTAGAAACAAAAATAAGTTTAGAATGTCATTTGATATATGCTAAACAAAACCATGACAAATTTCAATTTTTGAAACATAATAATATTGATTTAAATTCAGTTTTCAATATCAAAAGGATCAAACTTGAATGTCATGATAGATAATCATTGTTTAACATTTAAATAATACAAATAGTAGCCAATTCACTAATTTGTAATTGCATCGTATGGGTCATCAACAAGACTAAGATCATCATCAACATTAACATTAGATGATGGAACCACACTGGCACTTGCGCTAAAAGTATGCTAACTACTTGACTCCTCAAAAAATAAAGAAGATTGTGCAACTGCAGCCAAATAAAGATCTAGGTCATCTCGCTCTGATTCTACATCCCACATCTTTGCTGCCCCTTCTTTGTACTCATCCTCTTTGTGAGTAAGAAGGCGCAAGTTTGAATGAACAAAAACTAGCTCCTTGGCTTTGGTTGATGCTAGTCAATTGCGCTTCATTGAGTGGATGAAGGAGTATGTACTGCAATTTCGCTCAGCTGAAGAAGAACAAGCAACCTATTGAAGCAAAGGGAGCACTCATTAGAGTTGTTAAATTAAAAAAATTGTAAATCAAACTTCAAATTTGAAAATAACACATTTTAATTTAAGATTTTTAAATGATAAAACTTAAAAAGTTAAAACTTACTTGAGATAAAACTTTTATTGCAAGAACTTGGAGGTGTGGCATCTTGTAGCCATTGAGGTGCCACCAAGAGTGAGCATCCTTCTTATATTTGTCATGGAGAACAGAAGCACTTGATCACTAGAGACAACAAAACCAACAAATTCAGTTGAAACTGCATCTTCCATATCAAGATCAGGGAAGAGTTTAACAAGAGCTTTCCTAAACGCTTCGTTGACTTCTAGATCACGGTATGGTGGCACTCTGTTTGGTATAGCAAGGATTTGTACACTGTAAAATTTGGGAGTCAAAGTGAAGGCAAGGTGGAGTGGGGTGGTCATTTTTTCCATCGATCAACACAAATTGCATGCACCTCTTCGAAGAAGGATTCTTTAGGATCTTGCTCTTTTTCACATTTGATGGTTTTCATCTTCTGAAGCATTGAGTCGATGCCATCATAAACCTCCCCCAAGCATGGCTTATCTATGTCAGTAAAGCGTGTCATGCTCAACATGGGCTCAGTGAAAGCAAGAAGATATTCCAGCCTATCCCACCAAGTGTCATCCAAAATCTTTTGTTTTAGATTTGCTGCCCTCTCAATGTTTGATTGCCTCCATATAGACCATGATTGGCTAATGACCATAGCAGAAAGCGCCTCTCGCACCTTCACAAGTTGTCCCAAGACGATTGTGTTGGATGCAAATCTAGGCTCAACCACCTATTTGAAAATAAAATTTAAATAATTAATATCAATATACATATAGATATATATTCTAAATAAATTATAAAAGTAAAACATAACAATAAATAATGCACTGTTTGAAGTTTGAGTTACCTTCAGTAGCTCTAGTTGTGAGAATGATCTAAAAATAGCTTGTGACATGTGGTGGTTTGTTATGAACATTTGGATCTCTTCAGCTTCAACTTAGACTTGTTTGATTCAATCTATTTTTGTACCCAACTTCTGCAGCATGAGGTTGAGGTAATACACGACACAAGGTGTCCAAAATATGTTGAAATCGTGACTCAACTATCATACTAGTAGCTCTACAATTCTTTGTATTGTCCGTTATAACTTGGACAACATATTAAGGTCCCACTTCTTTAATGTACTGTATAAGGATGTCAGCAATAAATTGTGCATCCTTCACCGGCCCCTCACAATCCACAACTTTCAGAAACATTGCCCCTTTAGGGCACACTGGAATTGCATTAATTAATGGTCTATTTCTTTCATCCTTCCATCCATTAGAAATAATAGACATGCTTGTTTCTTTCCATGAGGCCTTGATGGGAGATAACTTATCTTCTATATGTTTGACCTCCCTTGACCATATAGTGGTACACACCTTCTCATAACCCAGGCTTATGTACCCCTTTGGAGCTTCATTTGCTTTTCTTATCATGTCTTGCCAATAAGGTGATTGAACAATCATTTGCATAGAGTTATCTTCCAAGGGCTTGGTCAACAATCTCTCTTGCATCATTATTAAATGCCCTCTCCAATGGTCCCTTTGCTCTCTTCGAAACATTAGCCTCATTGACATTTTCAACTTCATTTCTTCTTAAAAAAGGATGGCTTTCTACTACAATATCAGGGCCAACACTGTGTGCGCAATGAATAAGTAGGTGGCTTTCGTGAGCCCCTTCCTGTACTCAATGGATGCCCCATTCTATTATGAACCCTTGCATTTGCTTCCTCTTGCTCCCTAATATATTCTGCTATTTTGGAAGGTGGTATAGGTATTTTATTTTTTCTTGGACATGCTTTAATTCCCTTCCTAGGAATTGCACACAAATGTGCTTTCACCTGACTATAGAAACTAATGTATTTTTTATCACACCCTAGGCATATCAAAACACATGTCCCCCCACCTAGAACTTGCTCTACTATTTCTACATGTCTCCATAGTGGTGAAGCCTAGTCAATATTGAACGAGAGATTAGCATTACCGATGGAACCTGAACTAGCTACCATGATATTTAGAAAGTAGAAATAATCTCTATGTGCAACACATTTGCAAGGAGCAATTCCAAATTCAAAAATTGTTAAGAGAAGTTTGCTTAAACTAATTAATTAAATAATAAGCTTATTATCGAAAATTCTAAAATTCTAAATTAAACATTAAATTATAATTTTTAAAAATTATATAATTATAATATATGAATATTATATTTTAAAAATTATATATATTATTAATAATTTAATTATATAAGATAATAAGACTATAAGTAAAATAATAAACTGTATATATTTTGAAATCAGAAATATGTAAAATTATATAATATTAATATGTAAAAATTATATATATTATGAAATATTCAATATTTAAATATTTTCAAAATTATAATATATATAACTATATCATGAAATATGATATCTAAAACATTAAAAAATTTAAATTTAAACTAAAAAATAAAAATAAAAATATAATGCGTCTTACATATTTACAAAATCTAACGAGCATGATTTTGAAAATAAGAAAATCTAATTGTAATCATGCTCGTTAGTATTCTTGTGCATACATATGTTACATATGATTACGAAATTTGACTAGATTTAAAAAAAAGGAAAAAAATAAAAAATGAAAATAAAAAATGAAAAAACAGAAAACCCTACCTCTTCGTGCTCGCGTTTCCTATCTGTTCTTTGCCTTGGTTGTGCCCTAGTTGCACACTCCGTCACGCGTTTTCTTGTGTAGGGTCACACAAAATATTACCTGTGTAGGGTCGGGAGATTTTCGCAGCCAAAACAAAACACTCACAACTTTCGAGAAACAAAACAGTTAGGCGAAATGAAGCACATGAAATCTGTGTTTAAGCTAGAGATATTTGTCCTAAAATTCGTGTTTTTCAATGAAAAAGGTCAAACGAAGTTTGAAAATGGAAAAAAACGTGATGGAATTGCCGTGTCAGCTCCGGAATCTCCTAGAATCGTCAATGTGAAATTGGAATCGTACCCACAAGCGAAAAAACGAATCTTGTGTGATTCCACAAGGATTCGTACCAGATTCCATTTTTGAATCGATTCGTACTTGGAAATGTCAACTTGAGACCAACGATTTGGTAACCTAGCCGTGTGGCTATTGGCTAAAGAAATATATATCAGTAATTAGAATAAAGATTGGGGGGATATTGTGGATAAGAGAAATATATATGTTCATGTTTCGTAATAGAGATACACGTGTTTGTATGCATGCACATTGTATTGTCACGTACAAACTTCACTAAGTGCATATGCACATGCAGACATGCATTGCCCATCATGAGCCTATTATGAATGACAAGGGGCTTGCCAAGCTTTATACAACAATTGTTGATGTGCATCTTTATGATTGGTTAGAGAGAAGCGATTTTGATGTGAAGGTCAAGTTGAATTTAGGAGAGATTATGAATGAATGACATCATCATACAGTGCTTTTGTCCACACGTGGAAGGCCTTTGACAGTGCTTCTAGGCATCTCATCTTTTGGAGTCTCCTTGCTACTTTTTATTTGGTGTTGATTTTAGTATTTAGGAATTTTTTTTTTCAATCATTGCATGGTTGATGAGTATAACTTGGGCTATGCCGGAGCATCCTTTCTGTAATTCTTATTAAAATAATATCTTTCTATTTTTGACATTAATGGTCATCTCATTGATGTTTCTAACTTCGTCCTTAGTAAACGATTGTTTCTTTTAGAAACATCGTATTTTGTAATCTATTTAAGGAACATTCGTTCCTCTGATTAATGCACAACACAACATCGATTCTGTAACATGGTATCAGAGCGTGGTTAAAATTTTTTGAAATTTTTTAATCATTCTAAAAATTTCGAGCAGATTTTTAGTGGAAATTTTTTCAAAGATTTTTCGTGATCAAACCTCGTGCTTCGTGTAATTCGAAATTCGAGGGTTTATGTTTACAGATTTTCGTGATGAAAATCGTGACCCTCCTGGTAGCAATTTCGTGATTTAATCGTGGCTCTTCTGCAAGAAATTCGAGGGTTTCTGGGGCGATTTCGTGTTTACTTGGTGCGGAATCTTGTGTTCGCCATTTTCTGGTCGCTTTTCTTTGTTCAGGACAAATCCCGTGATTTCTTCTGGCCATGTTTTTGTGCCCAGGCCGTGCGAATTTCTTCTGACGACTTCAAACGCGATTTTTTTTTGCGTTTTCTGTGAGGCGGCTTCTGTTTGCCCGCGTTTCTTTGGACGCTTGTTTTTGAGAAACGCGTTTTTTTTGGTCGATCTTCCGGCTCGCGACCCGCGTGTCTCTGTTTGTTGGCAAGTATGTTGGAAGATTTCTGCAAGCCGCGACTCCTGTTTTGTTGAACGCGTTTTCTGTGTTTTTTGGCAACCTTCTAAGGGTCGTTTCTGCTCATTGCTACGACGCCGAGGACTCTACTCTCTACTTGCCACGATTTTGTGAAGATTTCAGCTGGTTTTTGCAATTTTTCCAGACATTCATGGCCGCCTAGGGCTTTCTGGAATCTTGACTAGGGTTTTGAACCCTCAGATAAAGTCGAAAAATTATTTTAATTGCAGATTCCTTATGGGTTTTTCAAGATCTCAAATGGGTCGGTCTCAAATTTTTCTGGGAGTCTCGAAGTTTGTGCCTCAGTTTCAAGTTGGAAAAATTTTCTGATTACAGATTCCTGGTGGGTTTTCCGAGATCTCAACTGGGTTGTCGTCCGTTTTTTCTGGGTGCTTCGTTTTCCATGCCTCGATTTTTGTGCAGCTTTGTTCAGGCGGCTAGGGTTCTAAACTCTCTTTTTTGAAGCCGACAATCGATGTTTTGGGTTTTTAAATATTTTTTTGTCCCGTAAAAGAAAAAAAAAAAATCTGTCTTCTGGGTTCCGGGAGGGTTTATAATTTTGTCCTAAAAAATTAAGAGTATTTCTCTTGTATACCCTTGTCAGGGTTTCTGTCATTCAGGACGGCTCTCTGGTTTTTACCGTTTTTTCCGAAAAAACGATGATTTGTAATCTTGGGTTTGGCGATTTTTTCCTCAAAAATCGTGGTTTGGTGCAGTCAGTTTTTTGGTCGCAGCAAGGGCGAACATCTGCACATCTGGCTTCTTGCAGTCTGTTCTGGGGCGTCATGTCCATCTGCAGAAGATTTGAGGGTTTGCCGATTTTCCTCAAAATCGTAGCAGCTGTTCTCGGTATGTCTCTGGTTACAGGGAGGGACAGTTTTCCAACTTCAGGTTGGACGGTTGGTGTTGTTATTTCCAGAAGTTCTGCAGTTTCTGGGAGGGTTGGTGGCAGACTCATCTCAAGTGGCAGGCTCTTGTTTTTTGTTGCAGCAACGTTCTGAGAAGAAGGGGGCACCCTTCTCTGTTATCTCAGTAGTTAGAATGATGACCATTAAGGGAGGGTATTAAAATAATATCTTTCTATTTTTGACGTTAATGATCATCTCATTGATGTTTCTAACTTCGTCCTTAGTAAACGATTGTTTCTTTTAGAAACATCGTATTTTGTAATTTATTTTAGGAACATTCGTTCCTCCTGATTAATACACAACACAACATCGATTCTGTAACAATTCTAATGGTATTATACATAGTTAAATGTAGCAGCAAAAAGACATAGGATTCTTAAGCAGCCAATCAAGTTTATTAACTTCAAATAGTGTCTGAGAGTGTAGGCATCCTTGTTTCATAAGAACAACGTTCATGATACAGACAAAAAAGCATTGTCATGTGCAAAAGTAACTCATCAGTCTTATAAAGTCTCATGATAGTGCTGATGAAGAACCAAGGCATCAATATTAAAGATTGTGGCAGAAGGTGAAATAGAAATACATTGCAAAATTTAGAGTTTGCCTAAAGTAGGGTATATTAGGAGGTCTTCAAAGCATATTAAGAGGGGGGCATCTACTATATGCTTCGAGTTTTAATTTTGCAAATCAAGTAGGCAAAATTTTGAACAAAAAATGAAAAATATCGCAATGGAAGGGTGAATATCATGGCAGATTTGCCATGTCTACTAAAAAGCCATTCGGCTCACAAAGGCGTGCTAGGCTAGTGGGCATTTTTTGAGTGTCGTGTCTACTAAAATAATGTCATGGCATCAATATTGTGATGCAATAAATTCACCCCCTTTACCCATAATATGTTGATCTAATGCCTTCTGTAGTTTCTTAGCCCTTCTTGATCTAATGCTTTCATTTCATGTATGCAACATTATGTGGTGGACTACATTTCATGTACCTGCACACATGGTTGAGAGTAAAAGCATAAATGTGGGTATGTGTGCATGCATGGATTGTTTAGTATTAATGTAACCTACTTGGATCTCCAAATGGAGTAAATATGCATGGAGGTTGTTACTAAACTGTTAGGTGAACATCATCAAACTTATTGTAGATAAGCTCCATTTGATGATCTTTGCCAGTGTTACTTCAAATATTTTCCACTAATTCATGGCTCCAACTAACTCATATAATTCATTTAAGAGACTAAAAATAAAATAAAAAATTACCTTAAAAAGTAAATAACCATTGTAGGTAATTGAATGGATCATTCTATTTATCCAATGTTTTCTTTGTGTAACTTATCCAAATCTGACCAACCCATAGTGGAGGTTATATCCAATTAATAATCACAATACGCTTTTGTTGGTAAACAAATTTGTCATTGCAATTTTATCTCTAAGAATGACCCTATTTGCTCAAAAAGCAGTGACAATCGTTCCAATAGTTGGAGAGATCATTATGGAATAGTGATCTTCCTTTGCGTTTGAGAGGGGTAGCTTCATCGTATGATGGGTGTTTTTGTGTATTTCTGACTCAAAAGTACATAAAGGAAAAAAACCTAAAGAAAATGAACTACAAAAACCCCAATGGTAGACACGCAAATACCAATTGAGATTTCACAACTATGACAGATTATAAGGGGATTTTACCATAAGGTATGTTTTTGATGTGCAATGACAATAAAAGAAGGATAACAATCCTCAACACACGAGTAGATAAGTTACTTCTACATAGTCAAACCAAGATGCTGAGATATGATTGTGTTTCATTAATTGCATTGATTGTTTGAACAAATGACCAATGATTTCCACAATTACACAAAGGGATTACCAATTTAACATACGCGAAATCAGTAATAATAACTCAAAAACACATTTAGGACATATGAACTGAATGCATTCTTTATTATCTTTTTTGAAATTATACAATTCCAAAAACCTCTCAGGTACAAAGTATGAAGCCAAAAGTCCTAATACAATCTCTTTGAAAAGTTTTCCTCAAAAGTTCCCCTTCTAAAAGCCCCCCTTACAATACAAATAGCCTTGTATTTATAGGCTTCATCCTCAAAACTACCTTGTAACTAGTTGGCAACTACCTCCTAACTAGCTTTTGAAACATGATGCTTTTGAAAATAATAAACCTTATTTGGTTAGGTTTTTCATCACTTTTTCGTAAATAAGGCTTATTTTCTAACCTTTGGTTACAACATGTGACGTATGCCACTTTTATGGAAGGACAAGTAGAAACCTACAGCTTTCAAGTTATGAGTCTGATTGAGGTAGGCATTGTGTCTCTAGTGGAAGACCACTTGCATTTTGTATGCGTACCATGGAAACAATCCTCACTTTGTTTAGAAACATTGATGACAAGTAATGATTTTGAAATCCTCCTTTGGCTTATGTGGGATATTATGTTTGTCATGATAGTAGTAAGTCCAAAACCTTCCACTGATACTTGAATTGGAGTTGATGAAACCATGCCAATCTTGACAATTTTGAATGTCATATCTTTTAATCTTTCCTAAATACAAGCCTCTTCTTTAAATCAATCACCTCAAATGAAATGACTTTGCCTTCCATGCCGCAACATTTACATCGACATCTTGACCTTTTGCTTACAGCCAGACTATGTCACATTAAGTTCTCGAATCAAAATAGCCTTCTCTTTCAACCACTAGTCTCCAGTCTTTTCATCATAAATAATATGCTTTAGAGAGATTAGTCTACAAACGCTTCTAGGCAACTTCCTCGAGCATGAATATTTTCTCATATCAAATTCCCTCAAATCAAACAACTAAGTATTCTTAGAAGTCTAACTAGGGGATATGCTTCACACATCCAATAATCCTTGAGAGGGTCAATACTCATATTTTTAAGTAATGTATATATTCGTATGAGAGCTTCTATCAAAACTAGTCAATAAGAAACAACAAACCCAAAACACTTGTTTTTGATGCATGTAAAGGACTAATGTTTAGTTAGCTGTAAGGGGCATTATAATGAAGCACCCAAATCTGGCCTTCTAATACACCAAACCATGGGTTTCCTACATTCTTGTGTAAAGCTTCCCAAATGCTCTTTGTGTAAAGGTAGAATCCACATTCGGATTTCTCAGATCAATGGTCCAATTGACATGTACCACATGACTTACAGTGGGATTCCCATCATCCATGATGGCCTACATAAGGGTATTTTCTCCCTACATATTTGAGATTACATTGTGGTGATCTACAATGTGTCAATGATGGGTTTTGCTCCTTGTCTTCATATTAGGGTACACCAATATTATTGTCTTGGAATTGTTTGAATCCACACAACTATCTATAATGGATATGGACATGGAACCTCCTCCATCACTTGTCTACAAACTTCCAATACTTTTTACAAACATGACCAATTATTTTCCCAGCCTATGATAATCTGTAAATTACAGTGTTCCACAGGGACACGTTCCCCCCAAAAAAATCCTGCGTTTCCTAGATGGGGATGTCTCAGAGACTTGGGGACTTGGGGGGGGACGTCCCTCCACTAGCACTGCCATCCCACCACGAGTGACGTTGTCTCCAAGACACCACTAGGACTTCGAGGATGCTGGGGTGTCCTCAAGACCTCTAGGGGACTCCTAGTTCTCCAGGATGTATAATTCTTATATTTATACATCTTTTTATAACTATTTTTTCAAGTAATATATGTATTTCAGCACCTTGCCGCCCCCCCTCGCCGCCATCCCTCTGCTGCCCACCCATCTCCCCTAAACTTAGATCCCCCATCTCTGTGTCCCTAAAACGCGTCCCCTGTTGTACCCGCTCCCAAAACCCTATGGAACACTGGTAAAATATGCTCCTTTGTAATAAGAACTTCTTCCATAGCAGGAAAATAACATATTTGATATATACCAATTGTATCATTATATCTTTCATAAAATAACTTTAGTATATTTAAAATCACACAATCATAAAGTTGTCCCCCAAGAGACTCAACAAACTTAGTATGTTTAACCATTCCAAGTTTAACTGAGTAACATTTGAATTGGGCATAAAGATTGGTCTCAACTGAACAACCCATGCCCTCCAAAATTACCAAATCTTCATCATTTGCAACATATGCAAGCTCGGGTGATACAAATGAAAGGTCAATCATCGGAAAATTGCTTCTAGGTCTATAATGCTTGTTCAACAAAATCATTGTGTATATCTTGCTCATTGCATTCTATGAGATCACATCTCTTTGAGGTGTTCTCTTTTCCATGTTCTAAGTGCCTTGCCTTTACTTTTGTATGCATGTCTACTGAGGCTATCACAACCAAAACATTTGACATAAATCCCCTTCGTTATGCTCTAATAAATGTCCATACTTCATTTCAAAACTTCCATGATGTGCTTGAGCAAGGAGGATGTTATAAAAGGAGTAGAATTTGGTTTTACAGCCAGCGATTACATTTTCTTGAAAATTTCTAAACTTGCTAATGGCAACTCATGAGCATTATTTATGCTTCCAAATTCTGTATGTCCGTTTACTAGTGCAACTCTACAGGTTGAACAACTGTTGGTAAAGGTTATGAAATTTGGCCTTACAACTGCCAGATGCATTTGCTCAAAAGTTCTTAAAGAATTTCCAACAAATCCATATGTGCGCAACTTGCAATCATTGTGTTCCGTGAGATGGCATCTCTTTGAGATATTCTGTTGAACATTTCACATGTCTTGTTTATGCTTACACAAATCGCATGCAAGTTTTTTAGTGTAGTTATATTGGTATAGATCGAGAGGATAATGGTGGAGGTGTGGCTTTTAGCATTACATCTGCTGATTGCATTTGATTGAAAGTTTAGAAAGCCTTTTCAGCAAACCCATTTTATGTATATCCTTATTCTAGGTTTCTATTTTGATGTAGGCAAGGAGGATGCTAGCCTAAGTCGTGGTGCTTTGCTCTACACTTGCTAATTGCATTTTCCTGAAAGTTTCAAAAACAATTCACATGCCTTGTCTATGTTGCAATATTTGCATGCATATCTATTTGCCAAAGAGCGTTGCAACAGTTGCAGTAACAATTAGCCAGAGCAGACCGACAAACAATAGTCCATGGACAATGAGGCGATGCTAAATTGGCTCAAGTAAGTCATGTAGAGGATGGTGTGGATTCATTGCCAAATTAGGCACTTGTTATACTATATATAGTTATACTTTGACGATACCATGAACATGCATGAATCCTCCTTTCATAGTGTCCCCAATCCGCTCAAGTTGCAAGATATGTGTGGCATGCAACAATGACTTGAAAACTGTTGACAAGCTTATAGATCACACAATGCTTTGTATAACAATGCACATGCTTGGTCTAATCTTCCACCTTTTTGCATACAAATCTACGAATGTAATTGCAACTACAATCTTCGAGATATTCTTTCAACAGTTCTTGCGCTTTGTCTATGTTGCTGTGGCTTTTGCATGCATATTTACCAAGTTGTTTGCAGTTATAACTTCTTGAAGAGTTCTTTTAACTGCTTTTGTTTCGAAGCTTCAAAAGTTTGGCGTAGATGGGAAGATAATGGTTGAGGTCATGGCATCCCATGTAACAAAGTTTCTTTGAAGATTTTTGCGAAATAGTTGGTCAGCGTTGTCTATACTCTCACTTTACATGTATGATGGTGGTTGTGGGAGTTTGAATAGAAAGTAACTATAATTGGCTCTTTAGTGTTGCATTGAAAAATGTAACACTTCATTCAAGTGGGGTTTTAATTGAAATTTGGGGGGGTTGTGAATTTTCACAACCCCACTTTTTCCTTTATGCTTAAAGTTGTGAGCTTTCACAACTTTATTTAATTTATTTCTTTTTGATTTTCTCCCACTTAATTTAGTTTTCCCAATAATAACCACTTATCTCATCAAAATAAGTAAATTATTAATGCGTGATCATTGAAAAGCTTCAAACTCGCCGCCATCATTAACAATTAATTTGTGATCAATAACTAGCTAGACAACCTTTCATGAATCAAAAGAAATTAATTTTGCTTACAAAAGTGCGGAAAATCGTGTTGATAAAACATCTTGGAAATCCAATTGTTCGGCAAGCTCACCGATGGAGAATTTGTGATAACTTCAGATTGGCTCCATATTTTTGGCTAAAAACTTGCCACATTATCAAGAACCCTGATACGATGAAACCCAGTGAATGATATTTTCCTAGCTCTTCTTAAATTGCAATTTTAATTGTTTCTGCAACTTCACGTGTGGAGAATAGAAGTTTAATATCTCACAATTCGTGAAGCGTTATGACTGAAAAATTGGCCACATTAAGCGAAATGCCATTAGGAACATCCCCATAAAAGGAAGTTGCACTAGATCTTACAAATTTTCAAATTTAATTGTTTTGTAAATCCTGCCAATTTTCGTAGTTGCTCCTGAGCTTGAATGGATCAATCAACACCTCCTTTGAACTTGGCATGAAATATTGGATTTTGGTGTAATTAAATTGGACTTATTTGAGAAAAACACAATGCAAGCAATCCATGATGAAGGCTTTGGGATGACAATTTCAATCAAATGCATAGCCTATACCTCAAAAACAGAAGTATTTGCATTTAGGAATGATCCATTGAGATATTTTGGCAAAAAAAGTATAAAATTTGGACATGTTAAAATGGAGGCAACAACTTCTAAGTTGACTTTTACATTTGGTTTCATATGTCATGTCCCCACCAGGTAGACTATCATAAAAGGATATTTTGCTGGCCGACACCTATTCCCTTGGCACCAAGTCATTAATAAATAAATTTAAATTATTGTTTGGGCCGACTTCCATATAGGCCAACCCCTTCATATGCCTGGCATTCACCTTGCAAGAACTAAAATAAATAAATCAAAACTAAATATTTAGGATGGCCGACATCCATTACTACAGCACCACATTTAACAGAATGTAATGTCCCCATTTTGGCCATACGCTCTTCTTTGACTGATAGCCTATTTCTGGAAATCCGTAGGTTGATCAGAAGTTAAATTAGGGTTTCCTTGCTTGGAGATTTGTGGCATTTCTAGGTATTTACTATTTTTAGTAAATACTAATTTTGGCAGTGGTTCAGTTGTCAGCCTTCATTAAGTCATTTTCAGTTGGAGCAGTTGTTATTATGGCTTGGTCTTCAGAGAGCTTTATTTGGTGGAAAATATTTAATTAAAGGCATTATGTTTTAATTCACTGTTGACACCCCCTTGGCCTAAGGAGATAACTTAAGTTGTTTTTAAAGTGGGGCCATGAAGGGTACGCCTTCATAAAGAGCTTGATTAATTTTATTAAGAACTTTATTCCTTGAGCAAAAGTGGACGCCACTTTTATATTATTTGAATAAAGTGAAATTCTTGGAGGCTTTTGGGACGCCACTTGAGAAGTTGACTGGTCTTTGGGAATTGGAAAGGTCTCTTGTGTCTTTTGAGCTGCTTCTCAGGCAATTGAAGAGTTTTGTTGAGCTCTTATTTATTGAAGGTTTCTGCTCCAGCATTTGATCCATGAAAATTAAGCTAAAGTTATGCTGTCGAAATGACAATTGACATATTGCTTCGAGGAAGTCTACCTCCTAGCCTCTCATCCAATTTCGTGTTTGCAATATAACACCTAGTTGGCTACATTGCTGCTTCTCAACTTCAGACTAGCAGATTGAGCATCAAAGATTGAAGAATTTTGGAGATTTTGGTAATTTTGGTTTGCTGTTTCATCAACTGCTGAAAGTGATTTTTATTCATGGCTTATTTTCCAGCTTGAATTTCGTTCTGGGTATTTAACCAATCTGTTTGTTGACCTTGGGCGACTATTCATGCAAGTTTTGAGATTTTAATTTGAAGTGTCTGATTTTTAAATAAAATCGCCCCTCCCAAGAGGGCCGTACCATCTCATGTGCATTGGGAATTGTGCAAGTAAAAAAATAAGTTGGAGTTGCTGCTGTTTGGTGCTTGGTTTTTGGGCGCCTACCTCTTGAGAAACATTTGCAAAAGATTTCAGTCAATTCGGAGGTGAAACGAGTGAGTTATGAATATTTTACTGTTTCCCAGTCTGCTGTTATAATTTCCAGAATTCTGATTTTTATATCAGACTGTTGCAATTTCCAGATTTTTGGCTTATACTTCAGTATTTGAGTGTTATATCATTGTAGAAGCTCATACTTGTATCTAAGGTTCATTCCTTATCAATTGTACTTAGTAATTTGCAGAGTTTTATTTGTAAGGTTGAGATTAAGCATTACTAATCCAACCATTTCTTTCATTTCTGCAATTTACTTTCTGTTTATCATTAAATTACCCCTGGATGGTTTACCGCCAGTGTGGACAATCTATTTGTAACACTCTTATACCCACTTCACAGTGGTGAATCCCCACAGCTCTGTGGATGCCCGCCGCAGCGGATGAATTGTGCTTAATTGTAATTCTCCCCCCACTGTTTGGTGGTAGTGAGGAAATGTTTTCTATGGCTGGTTATCCGCCTAACAGTTTATAATTTCAATTTTCTAGACTCCGTCATATGTTAGCACCTCGCCCTCAGTGGGATCTTGAGTGCACATTCTTGACGTTGAGTAGTTCTTCAATTCAAGTTCAGTTTCTTCCATTCAAGTTCAGTTTCAGTTTGAGGCTAACGCTAATCCAATCATCTATTGCTGGTTATTTTGTGTTACTTCTTCAAAAAAATTGGTTAGCATATTTCAGTGGTATCAGAGCAGAAGACCCTGCCATCCTGTGGAAAATTTGCAGTTGTGTATCAGATGAGTGACAGAGATCTCCGGTACTACACCGATAGTCAGAGCAGATTTTAGTTCAGCTCCTAGTGGTATCCAAAAGTTGGCAGTTAGGCATGGCTAATGAAGAAGAGATGAAGTTGGCAGAGACTCTCTTTATGGCTGGAAAGAGACTTGGTAAAGAATTTCAGTCAAAAGAAGATGAACAAAACATTCTTCATTTGTTAGAACAATGTTTGAGACAAGTGAAGCAATCACCTTCAGAGAAAATGGAGTTGGCACTAGCTCCTACAGTGAATTTTTTGAATCAGCCCTATTGGTTGGGGCATCCTGATGAAGAAACCAAGCTACTGATTTCTTCCTGTTTCATGGAGATAATAAGAATTGTAATTCCCCAATTGCCCTATGATGTCGAAACTATGAAGACCATATTAAATATGATAGTGGAAAGTTTTCAAGACCTTGATGAAATTGATAGCAATCAGTACTCCAGAAGAGCTACTATATTGAAGATCTTTTCTGAACTCAAAACAAGTATTTTGCTGGTTGAATTGGGTATGCAAGATCAAATATATTATTTGATCCATTACCTCTTCATTTCAACTTGGAGTGAACAAGAAGAGGATGTAGTTGCAGCAATGAGAAACATTTTAATTTTAACTATCAATGAGATGGATGACATTCCAAAATCCGTCTTAACTTATCTATTAAACATTCATGAACAAGAAGGAAATAATTCCTCTACTGCTTGTATGTTGATCAGAGATTTGTTCATTCAGTGTGATAGAAAATTGAAGCCACACTTGAGGAAGGTAGAGCAGAAAAATGAGGTAGTCATTAATGCAGAAGTCAGAAATAAAATGTTGTTTCTCAATGATTGTAAGGCTGTTTCTCAAGAAGTACCTATTGATATGCAGTTGTCCGCACATGCTAAGGGTGAGTGCAAGGACGCAACATCAATTTTGAATACATATGAAGAGTCTATGACAAGTGACCAAGAAGGTTTCTTTGGTATGTATGTGGATGCTAATGATAAAATCAGCAACACATCTATTCATGATGGGTTTGTTGAAGATAAAAATGATAAATTAATCAAAGCAGCCAGCTTTGATGACTCTTATTTCCATTATGATGACGGTGGCGAAGGCGGTATTGAGCTTGATCATCAAACCAAGCTCTTGGAGGAAGTTACTGATGAAGATTTCAGTTTGAATGGAATGAGGAGTGACTCATTCAATGAGTCAACAATCCAAGAGGAGCATGAAGATCTTGTTCCTATTGATCATTATAATCAACCCTTTTGCATTTGGGATCCTGGTGAGATGGCACCAAGGTATGTTAAAGAACTTGAGTGGGATAAATTTCCCTTTGATCCTGATAAAGTTCAAAATTCATTTTGTATTGCAAGCTATGAAGTCATTGGAGAAGACGTTGTCTTTGATGAAGAAGCTTGTTTGGCAAAGCTCCATAAAGATTCCTTTGAGGTAGCCACTAAAGCAGAGTATGTTGCTACCAAGACTTTAAGAGAATCAATCAATAATGATTCATTGTTTGAAAATATTGCTGTTAAGAAGGAAGCTGATTTTGAGAATCAAGTCAAAGAAAATAAATCAGAAAAGTTGATGTTTGATGAGCAAAGCTTCTTTGCTGATTTTGATCATGGGCCTAAAGAGCTGCAAGTTTTGAAGGATAACTTAATGGTTTCAGAAGAGAAAATTGTTAAAGCATTATCAAGGTTTGATAGCACACACAATTTTGTTGAAGAACTCTACTGGAAGTCACAGTTTGAAGAGAGGCAGAATGGAGTTAAAGGAGTCACTCTTTCCAAGTTGCAAACTATCAAAGAAGCATTGGAATCATTAAAGATAGATTATTTGCATTTGCTCTCAGATAGGGATAATGCCATTAAGTTTGCAGAAGAGACCTATGATGCCTACCAAGAGAAGGAGAAAGAGGTTGATCATCTTTACCTTGATCTTTCCTTAGCTCATCACTCTTTATGCAAGGGAGAAAATCAAACTCCTATTGCAGCCACACTTGAAGGACAAGAAGCTGATACAAGGATTATGGAGATCAAGCAAATAATTGAAGGTATTAATGAACTCCATAATGATGAAACCTTGCTTAATTTTAAGGAGATTCATGAAGATGATGGTAATTGGAAGGTAAATCAAGAGTGTGAACTCTTGAGTTGGGAAGAGAACTTACCTCAAGAAGGGATAGCTTGCAGCCATGAGCTTAAATCAACAAAGTGCATGTTAGCAAATGTTCAGTTGGGTGTAATGGAGGTAGGAGACCAGCTAGTTGATTTCAAACTTCTCAGAGAATGTAGGGACGAGATATATTCTGTGATTGATAATCCTCCAAGCTTGTTTGTAAGTGAATGCATAAGAGGTTTAGAGAATTCAGTCTCCATATGGGAAGTGTTGATTCATGACGACTTCCCCATCTTTGACACCAAGGTGTTAAAACATGTTTTGGTAAGACATATTGTTTACATGCCTGACAGTTTATCCTTTGGATTGAGTAATGCTCACACTATCTTGTCTTGGGAGAAGGATTTGAAGACGATGTTTGTTTCAGGCTCCCTTGTTTTTGAAGCTTTCTTGGATAGACTTCAATGGTTTACCAAAGAAGTCAATAATTTTCTGGGTGTGCAATTGGAGTTGATTGGTACTCAGAAATTTGTTGTGAAAAATCTTTTGGGGTATGGTAGGAAGGTTCATTGGAGGGATAAGGATCAAACTTTCAAAATTAATGGTGTTTTCTCCTTTCTTATCAGCTACTTGATGATTCCATTTGTTTATCAACAAATGGATTGGAGAGAAATTTTGAGCAAAAAATGGTTCTTGGCTGTAATGGAACTCTTAGAGTGGGTGTTTCCACCCTTGTGTTCGAGCAATTTGGTCAAGATGAATGTGGATTTTCAATATTGCAGCAGTGGTTCCTACTCTTGTTTGCAGATTTCTTTGAACTCTAATGTTGAGTCTTTCATTCTTGATTTGGTGGTAGCTGCTGGTCACTCCATTGCAACAGCAACAAGCGAAGATTCTAGACTTATTACTCATGAAGTTTGGGAGAAAGTTGAACTTAGACAAATTATTTACTTTCTTAACAATCTATCTCTTGAGTTGAGTGATGTTTTGGCCCATCCTAGTCCTTTGAGGGAATGGGAATTGAGGACAACTTTTGTTTTGCGCTCCATTAATGTTGATGTTTTCATGAGTGGGCTACATGGGTTTATCAAAGAAGACTTTAAATTCTTGAGTTTGCATTTTGCCTTGATTAGTACTTGGAGAAGTGTTGAGTACTATTTCAGATGCATTGGAGGACATTTTCAGTTGAGTATCCATGTTTGGAATACTCAATATGGCTTGAAGGAAATTGTTACTAGTAGAAAGAGGAATCTTTGGAGAGATAAGAATTTAATTTTCAGATCCTCTGATGATGTCCCCATCTTCGCCAATCATTTGAAGGTTCTTTTTGCTCATCAACTGGTGAATTGGAGAGCTATTTCGAACAAAGGATGGTTTAATGTTGGTTTGGAGTTTCTTGAGAAGATGTTTTCAGCCTTGGTCATGAGCAATTGTTCTATTATGGACGTTGATTTTCAGTATTGCAGCAACTGTTTAGTTCATTGCATGATGATTTTCCTAAAATCAGATTTTGAGAGGTTTATTTCAGTTTTCATGGGCAGCTGGTCCAGTCATTCTTCCTCTTCTCAATCTTTTTTCAGTAATGGTTTATGGCCTCAAAAGTGGGAAATGATGCTTCATAGTGATTTGGACCAGATTTGGATAGTGTTTAAGTTCCTTTCCAATGATTTATTCTATACAAATTCTTGCACTAGTGTTTGGGGCAGCGAACCCTTGCTTGTTTGGGTTCAACCTTTTGAGACTTTTGAGATTTTAGTGGGAGTTTTCATAAATTTTCTTGCATATATCAGAATTATTCAAAAGAGGCATTATACATCCTTGAGGAGCTTTGATGATGCGTCTGTTATGTACATGCAAAGGGCTGTTTATTCTTTTACAAATAGCTATGATGGAGTTACATTTGTTGTTGTGATTTGGTTTGATGCTTTGAGGAGTAATGTTGATGAGAATATCTTTGAGTTGTTTAGAGTAATCTTCTTTATTCTCGGGATGGCGATTGACATTAACATTGCAGATGTTAATTCCTCAGAGATTATTGGGCATGAGATGCTGCTAGATTTTGATTCCATTCCTTCCATGTTTTTCAGTTTGAATTTTAGGCATGCTATCTCCTTGAGGTTGCAGGGATGGTTTATGCAGTTCTGGTGCAGTGATTTCATTCGTGTGTTCAGAGTAGAGCAGCATCAGCATGATGGAACCTTTCCGAGATGGACTTGGGACCCTGGGATCCTAAATATTTGGTGGGATCAGTTTGGAGTGTTGTGGCATTGCTTGAGGACAAGCAATTTTGGGAACGGCGGACTGTAATGTCCCCATTTTGGCCATACGCTCTTCTTTGACTGATAGCCTATTTCTGGAAATCCGTAGGTTGATCAGAAGTTAAATTAGGGTTTCCTTGCTTGGAGATTTGTGGCATTTCTAGGTATTTACTATTTTTAGTAAATACTAATTTTGGCAGTGGTTCAGTTGTCAGCCTTCATTAAGTCATTTTCAGTTGGAGCAGTTGTTATTATGGCTTGGTCTTCAGAGAGCTTTATTTGGTGGAAAATATTTAATTAAAGGCATTATGTTTTAATTCACTGTTGACACCCCCTTGGCCTAAGGAGATAACTTAAGTTGTTTTTAAAGTGGGGCCATGAAGGGTACGCCTTCATAAAGAGCTTGATTAATTTTATTAAGAACTTTATTCCTTGAGCAAAAGTGGACGCCACTTTTATATTATTTGAATAAAGTGAAATTCTTGGAGGCTTTTGGGACGCCACTTGAGAAGTTGACTGGTCTTTGGGAATTGGAAAGGTCTCTTGTGTCTTTTGAGCTGCTTCTCAGGCAATTGAAGAGTTTTGTTGAGCTCTTATTTATTGAAGGTTTCTGCTCCAGCATTTCATCTATGAAAATTAAGCTAAAGTTATGCTGTCGAAATGACAATTGACATATTGCTTCGAGGAAGTCTACCTCCTAGCCTCTCATCCAATTTCGTGTTTGCAATATAACACCTAGTTGGCTACATTGCTGCTTCTCAACTTCAGACTAGCAGATTGAGCATCAAATATTGAAGAATTTTGGAGATTTTGGTAATTTTGGTTTGCTGTTTCATCAACTGCTGAAAGTGATTTTTATTCATGGCTTATTTTCCAACTTGAATTTCGTTCTGGGTATTTAACCAATCTGTTTGTTGACCTTGGGTGACTATTCATGCAAGTTTTGAGATTTTAATTTGAAGTGTCTGATTTTTAAATAAAATCGCCCCTCCCAAGAGGGCCGTACCATCTCATGTGCATTGGGAATTGTGCAAGTAAAAAAATAAGTTGGAGTTGCTGCTGTTTGGTGCTTGGTTTTTGGGCGCCTACCTCTTGAGAAACATTTGCAAAAGATTTTAGTCAATTCGGAGGTGAAACGAGTGAATTATGAATATTTTACTATTTCCCAGTCTGCTGTTATAATTTCCAGAATTCTGATTTTTATATCAGACTGTTGCAATTTCCAGATTTTTGGCTTATACTTCAGTATTTGAGTGTTATATCATTGTAGAAGCTCATACTTGTATCTAAGGTTCATTCCTTATCAATTGTACTTAGTAATTTGCAGAGTTCTATTTGTAAGGTTGAGATTAAGCATTACTAATCCAACCATTTCTTTCATTTCTGCAATTTACTTTCTGTTTATCATTAAATTACCCCTGGATGGTTTATCGCCAGTGTGGACAATCTATTTGTAACACTCTTATACCCACTTCACAGTGGTGAATCCCCACAGCTCTGTGGATGCCCGCCGCAGCGGATGAATTGTGCTTAATTGTAATTCTCCCCCCACTGTTTGGTGGTAGTGAGGAAATGTTTTCTATGGCTGGTTATCTGCCTAACAGTTTATAATTTCAATTTTCTAGACTCCGTCATATGTTAGCACCTCGCCCTCAGTGGGATCTTGAGTGCACATTCTTGACGTTGAGTAGTTCTTCAATTCAAGTTCAGTTTCTTCCATTCAAGTTCAGTTTTCAGTTTGAGGCTAACGCTAATCCAATCATCTATTGCTGGTTATTTTGTGTTACTTCTTCAAAAAAATTGGTTAGCATATTTCACAGAAATTCAAATTAAATTATTATATTTATATTGCGGGCCAACCCTATATACTGGCCGACCATACATTGATTAAGATGTTCGCCCAGGATTATATATAAAAGGGAATTATTAAGGGCAGCAAATTATATATAGCTGGCAGCGATTTTTTGAGCAGAATAAAGGAAGACAAAAGAAATGATGCCATAGAAAGGTAGTATTTAGAAGCAACGATTAGAAGAGGAGATCAAAGGTGGCAGCGCTCAGATTACATAAACTAAAAGCAGCAATTAAGGAGGATTGAAAGGATGTGTCCTTTACCAAGGAAAAGGTGCTAGTGGAAAGAGGTGACTCTTCACTCACCCATGAAGATATTAAAGGGGAGAAGGAAATACAATCAGGGGGACACAGAGATATAAGTGAAGAATAAATATATTAAAACAATTGATAGGAAGCAAAAAGGCAATTGGGAGATAGAGATCAGCAAAGGAACTTCTGAGACAGCAACATTTATATCAGGTGTATTTCTGCCCATTAAGATAAGTCGATCTGAAATATGTTTATGCTTTGATTGATGATCCTTCCTAGCAGTGATCTGATCCATCTAAAATAATTAATTACTCTTTATTACCGCTGTCTGTTATATTTGTGCTATTGGCTTATTCTTCATAACAGCAGTCTGCACACATATACAATTGATTCATGTACCAGCTGTAGCATCAGATTATACATATATGCATTGACTCGTCGTTCTTTAGCACATTGATCTATATGCATGTATTGTTAATTGACTAAGTGTCTTAATAAGTGCCAACTGATCTTGTATGTTTGAACTAATAATTATTTCAGACATCAAAATGATTATATATGTATTGCTATCTATCACCTTAGGCAAGGATCTATATATGTTGTCTTCACGCATGATTTATTTATTACTGAATATTAATATCTGAGTGTTTTCTGATTGTAAACCCCCTTGGGGAAGGGCCCTGAGAAGAGCGGTGCACTTCACTTATAGTCCGCCCAATCTAAAGGAAGTGATGAGCCATGGAGGGGTGGAAATCCTGCTTACAGTTCACTCAAAACTTAAGAGAAAGGATGGTCCATGGAGGGGTGGAAGTGCCAAGACTGCCTATAAGCTCCGCCTGTTCCTACAAGTGGGGCAAAGTGTTTTCCGAGGTTGAGGTATGGTTGGGTAAAGCGGGTACAAGTCATCAACAGGGAGAGTTGTGGTATACAACGTCTTAGGTTTTTATATGGCTTTGGGTGAACCCACCATGCCACTCCTCCTAGTTCACAATAGGTTGCATTATTGATAGTCTATAAATATGTTACCACGGATTAAGGCTAACAAATGTATATATGCATGTTTGGCAATGTTGTTTATGTGGTGAATACAGATCGAGGCTTACATCATTAAAAGAGAATTATTTATTAAAATGAAACCCTAACCCTAATTTGTTGACATTTGTGATCAATAGGCGAATTCTAGGGAAAATTAGGACAAGGGACATTACATCATATTGATGGAAAGTATTAAAAGTGCCTTGTGAACAACAGAGGGAAAACTGTTTTTTATGTAAAACTAGAACAACCTATATTGGAGGACATATCAACTAACAATCACAATATCCTTCTAATTCAACAACCTTCACATTTGGTTGCATCTTTGTGGTAAGTGTTAATGTGGACCATGTTAATTTTAGGACCAGAATTAAGGTTAAGCAGAAATAAAACAAATTCAAACAATAGAACACAACATATACCCTGGGAAAACCCTCCTTGAGGGAGAAAAACCCAGCAACAATATAACAATATATCACTTATATATTGATAAAAAAAACCAGCGATAAGCTTTACAATATGGCCAATCACAAGGCCGATATGAGGCAATGACAATGGCACCACTTCTTGATGCAAATACACAATCAATGAAGAATATCGAACTTCTCCTCAAGTCAATCTGCTGTAGCTATCGAACTCCTTCAGAATTTTATGCGAACTTACTTGAATAATAATGAATGAATATAGAGAGAGCAGTGCCTTCTATAAAT
>VDFB02309045.1:62817-126779 GCA_007258455.2 Sequoia sempervirens
TGTTTTTAAAGTTATATCTTATTATTTTCTCCTTGGGCACCTAAGTGATGAAGGAAAAGTATTGAAAAATTAAATTAAATCAATTGCTTGAAGATTGGTGTGGGTTTTAGGGATTTCTTGGTCGCCCTAAGTTGAGCTTCTTAAAAACTTCATTTGGAGGCTTATTTTCATATGGATGCTTTTGATATTGGGGTTGGTGTGCATTCTCCTAGAGCTTTGGAAGCTTGAGGGTTTGAACTAGACTTTGCTGAGACGAAAACCTCATCAAAGATCCCTTCTTCGTGTGTGAAAGACCACATCAAGAAGGATTATTGGAGGTCTCACACAGGGGTTTCATTTGTGCTTCACAGTTGCAGATTCAGACTTTGAGATGAAGATTTTTGGTCTTTTTTGAAATAGGATTGAGATTTTTTTTGGCCTGTGATGACATTGCATCGATTTGGTGAAGTTTAGTGGCTATTTGGTGATGATTTTAATGATTTTTGGGCACTTTGTTTATGCATCTGAAACTCATATTTCTGCTTGTTGTACCCCAAAATTAAATTTTTTGTTACACTTATACATTTTGAAGAAATGAGTAAAATCTTGTCAAAATCTGTCAAAAAGGTCAAAATTTGGGTGTGCATGTCTTGCCTAAGGGGTTAAAATGTAAAATTCCCAAAATCTGATTGATCTGGGTCTGCTCAAAGCAACTTAACCTACAAAACCTAGATCTCAGTTTTTCATCCCTACTTTTTAGGAAAACTGCTGTTTTAGAAATTTCCTAAAAATAGTAACTTTTTCTAGGTTTCTTTTGGAATGGACACATGCAAAACTTTCTAAAAATAGAAAGTTGGTTCGTTAGAGTTCAAATTGATTTTGATTGGCTCAAAATACTTCCATATCAAGCTGGTGCAGTTAGAATCTCAAATAGATCAGTTTTGCCCTAGTGGGTCTATTTTGCTTTTTCAGAAGCATATCAGGAGCTCCGAGGTCATCAATGGAGGTCAATCAGCTACCAAGCGTCAGATTCAACACTCAAGCATTGAGCAGAAGGTGAGTTGGTGAGCAAGCACGAAGAACGAGGAGAGAAGGTGAAATCCGCCTAAAATTGACTAACACTGCTTGTCATGGGCACTCCAAAGGAAGATAGGCACCCATCTTTTTAGGGCATCTAACAATGAAATTAGGGTTTGAGCTCCTAGTCAAAGTTGTTCAGAATCCTTCCAGCTCTGCAGCGAGTCTGGTAGTGCAGTCGTCAGATCATCCAATCGCCCGGGATTCGAGATCAAACAGGGGGGTTTCAAACAAAATGCAAAATGAAAATCTTGAAAATGTTTGAAAAATATTCTAAGTCTAGGAACTTTGGGTGCCCTAGGTTCCCAAGGGCGCCTAGCTTTTTGGAAGGGAAAATCCAGCTGTTAGGGTTTGCTAAAGTGCTCAATCTCTGTGGAATTCAAACAACTTCGCAACGGGTTTCTTCGTCAAAGTATCCAACTAGTCATTCTCCGGCAAATCCAAATCAAAGTTGAAGGTACAGAATGAAGGTTTGAATCTAAAGATAAAATCTAATGAAAATTTTCTAAGTCTAGAGCAAATGGGCGCCCCTGAAGGAGAAAGGTGCCCAAGTTTTTGAGTGTCCAAACAGATGAATTTTCCAGTAGAACCTCCAACGTGACTTCGTTAGATTTGATCAAGCTTTCCAACAAGATCTCCAACACGTCAATCCGATTTGGCAGTCGTCAGATGCAAGAGGCTGAACAGCGGGTTCGACACAAGCTAAAAATCAAAATTCAAAAGCAAAGGTGAAAACACAGAGAAATTGGCTAACTTTGGTGAAGTTGGGCGCCCCAGCTTGCTAGGGGTGCCCAAGATTTTGAAGGCCCAAATTCAACTTTTTGACAGAAGTGTCTCCAGAAGACCCCTCTTGGAATCTCCTCAGCTCCGCAACAAGCCCAGCCATCAGCCAATCCGAGCTCTGGGTCACCAGATCTGATGAGATCATCTGTAGAAGAGAGTTGATGAAAAAATGCTAAAAGTGGCTAAGTTTGGTCAAGTTGGGCGCCCCTGAAGAGAAAGGGCGCCCAAAATGATAGAATTTGCAGTTGCAGTGCCCAAGATCACTTCATTGGATTCAGCCAAGCTATCCAATGAATTTGTCAGCCAGTCAGTCGGATTAGCGTAGCTCCCAGAGTCGGAATTTCATCAGAAGATCAAAGGGAAAAGGAAGGACTTGAAAATCTTAAAAAATGGCTAACTCTGGACAAAATGGGCGCCCCTGGAGTAAATAGGCTCCCATGAATATGAAGGTCAAAACGAAGTTTTTCACTAGGGATGCCTCTAGAACGATCTTCTCAAATTCAGCCAGGCTTTGTGATGAATCATCCGGCTCATTCATCGGATCAATCTGGAAGCCAGAGATCGAGGTCAAAGTAGGGGGTCAAAATTGTGAAAAGTTGAAAATTCCTAAAACATGACTAACTCTGGAGCAAGTAGGCGCCCCTGGAGAGAAAGGGCGCCCAACTTGTCATGACTTAGCCAATTTTTCAAAAGTTTCAAGATTGCAAGAGGAAGAGAATGTCCAAGTTCATCGAACCAGTTGATTTTAGGGTTTTGAAGATAAAAGCAAAAGAAAGAAGACCTATTTCAAAACCTAAGTCTATTTAACACCTCTCTTTCATGTAATTTTCATTATTTTTGCAGGTAGCATTCAAAGGAAAAGAGTGGAGCAGCAGAGTTGAAGTTATATTTCATGATTCTAGAACTCAAGTTTGTTGATTCTTCATCAAATTTTTCAGATTAGCAGCATAAGGCCTTGCTTTTTCATCTAGAAGATCAAATTTTTGAAGAAGGCGGCCAAGATTTTCAATTTTCAGCCATCTGGGTCTTATCATCTCATTCTTCTGAAGAAATTTTCAAGAAATTTATCAAGTTGCAATAGTTGCTTTTTATTTGCATGTCAGTGAAATCCTCAGTGCATTCAATTTTTGATCATCTGGGTCCTCTCAAATCAGTCTTCTGAAGAAAACCCATATCACAACTTTTTTCAAGCAAATTTCAAATTTTAGGGTTGGCTGCTTTTTTGATCAGCCCTCAGTGTTTTTCAAATCTTATCAACTAGGTCCATTCCTAATTACATTCTGAACAAAACCCAGGTGCCAACTTTTTTTGTGAAAATTGAAGAAATTAGAATTTGCTGCTTTTTTAGTCTAAATTCAAAGTTTTCAAAAACGGACGATCTAGGTTGTCTTGCAATGAAATTATGAGCAAAACCCATATCTCAAGATTTTTTTCAAAAAATTGTCCGTTTAACAAAGAAAAATCAACATTCTAAAAATAGTAAGTTGCTAAAAACTTGTCTGAACCTAGGCGAGTTTACAGTCATTCTTCAAGGTTTTCAAAATGGAATACACTCCCAATGATTTCAAGACCAAATCAGCTCTCTACCATGATTTCATCAAAACAGCTGAGACGGACTTGCATCACATCAAGCTGGTGTTTGATCTACACGCTTTGGAGAGCGCAGGCAACACTACAATTAGAAACTTGGGACACTCTGGACTCCTTACAGCAGCGTCTATTCCTATATCAGTTCAGAGTCTTGAGTTCGTAATCGCTTGCATCAAGCATTACAATCCGGCTACAAGGGAGATCCAGTCAGTTGATGGCAGATTGATCTGCAGTTTGAAACCTGATATGATCAAGAAATGCTTTTCCATTCCCCCTTGGCCTGAAAGTGTCACTATCTCAAAGGGCGAATGTGAAAGAATGTGGGAAATGCACAAAGACAAGTATAGTAAGAAGATTGCATAGAGGTGGATGAAGGAGAAACATAAGACTTTGCTTAAGAACGTTGGGCGAGGGGAGTTTAGAGATGAGATTTCCATCATAATCGCCTCGCTCAACAGGGTCATTGGACAAGAAGATGCTACCAAGTTTCAACCATGGATGTTCTATGTGATTCCTCACATCATGAAGAAAATTGAGTTCTATGATTGGCCCACTTTGATTAGTGACAGCCTTCATTAGCAAATAACGAAATATTTTCAGATTCATGAGTTCCATATGGTTTCTTACCTAGTCTACCTAGTGGCCTACCAAGGTCAATTTAGAGGGTTGAACACCGAGGGATCATTGAGCATACAACATATCTATAACTATTACCCTCAGTTGGAATTCACGAAGTCTTTGCATCACTACAAGAGGGTGAATGAGGCTTTCCTGATGTATACGGTGCGGGACCTGGACAATGAATTGCACGTCCGTATCTCTTCAACTGCCAGGGCAGCGATGGCGAAGTGGGCAGATTGGTTCATACAATTTCCTACTTTCACCTATCTCAGAGTCTATGGCTATTCTGGTGCTCCGCTCATGCTACCAAGGTACCCATCAGGCGAAGTTGTCTTCATGGAGTTCTTAAGGCAGGCACATGATGTCCATGTGTTCTTGAGGAATAGAAAGAAACCCGCCCTCAATTTTCCATTGGGACTAGGAATCTATACATGCAGGACAACAACAGATGCTAAAACCATGGGAGATGAGTTAGATAAACTTGGTCTCAAGCCTTACAGCGAGAGATGATCTTATGACCCTCATGGCGTCCACGCTGGCCGACTTGAGAAAAACTATGCTCACTTACTCGCTCTCGAAGATTTTTGGGCCAATTGTACAGATGACTTCGAGGTGCAGAGACGTAGTTACAGTAGGCTCACTCTTCACCAGATGAAAGACTGCCTATTAGAGGATATCGAAGGATTGTCAGATGATGATGAGGATGTGTTACTCCCAATGTATGCTCGGAAGAGAATTGAAGATCAGCCCTTCCTCAAGTCAACTGGGCTAATAAGGAATCCCTCTCAGTCGAAGAAAGGACAAGGCAAGTCCTCGAACATAGCAAGGTCTTCCTAGTTCTCAAAAGGAAGAAGTCCATACCAGCAACAGAGCCACCAAGGGTACAGTCATCACTTCCCTCCTCTTCTAGAGCACAATCAAAAGGGAAAGGCATAAGTTAGTCTCAAGATGGTGTGAAGGGCAGCAGGTCAACCAAAAATGTAAGGAGGCTAGACTTCTCAGGTATAGTCATACAGGAGCCATCAACGGTTGAAGCAGAAGCTCCTCCAGAAGAGCCTATACCTCAGAAGGAGACAGAAGAAGCGCCCATAGCACATGATTCTATACCATTGACAGGGTCTTCACCAATCCATATTGACCTAGATATTGAAGAAGATGAAGAGGTTGCAATTGTACCTCCCAAAGAAGTTAGTAAAGATACTACCATGTCTTGGCTTGAGAGCTCCTTGGGAAGGGTAAGAAGAACTTCATATCAGGTGAATTTTGATGACCTTGATAACATCTATCAGGAACCTCCTAAGAAAAAAGCAAAGAAGCAAGTTCACTTTGATAGGAATCCTGATGGTGAGATAGTCATGGAGACTGCAATACCCCTAGAAGACAAGAACAAAGATGAAGTTGATATGGACAACTTTGTGATGGTTAAGGCCAACCTTGGTAAAAACACCAGACATGCAGATGTCAGTCTATTCAGAGTTGTCTAAAAGCCTTCAAGAAAGAGTGCCCAAGGATGGAGAAGACAAAACAGCCCTCAAGGCTGAAATACAGCAACTCAGGCTTTATATTTCAAACCTCGTCCATGGTTCATCACAGGCAACCCAGTTGCTGCCCCAGGTTTTAAAGACACCAGCTGATCATCATCAGTTGAGACAACTGGTTATTTGTGGGAAGGAAACTCAAGAGTGGATCAAGAGTTTCATTGTCAGAGGAAAGGAGATCTTGGCATAGATGTTTCAGTTGAGAGAAAACGCTCATGAGCTACGTCAAGGTATCCAAGGGTTTGAGCAATCAGTGGCTGACATGAAACCAAGGCATGAAATCATCATTGCTGATTTGGATATAGCCTATGGTTCAACGGCTTCAAAAGAACACAAGAGGCAGATCCTTGCTTAGAGAGAGCGTCATGTCTTCAAGGTTAAAACTCACGAGAGGATATCCGAGGAGTTTATTGTCTACAGACAAAGGATGATTGAGGCTCTTCTTTTCATCAATGAGTTTGTCACAGAGATTCCTTCTCAGTACAGTCTTGAAGAGGGTTCTTACGTCGGGCTAGATGAAGTGCAAACTCAATTTCCAAGTGTTGTTTGCAGCTGTGATAGCAGCAATATAGTTGGTGGCAGAATGAATCACCTTGCCATGATGTTAGCAAGATTTGAAAAAGCGGCCAATGAGGTCGAAGATTTCCTGAGATCAATTGCAAATGGAGAAGATATCTTGGAAAAACGCAACTTTGCTATTGATGGGATAGATGCACTGAACTAGAACACAGTTTCCTGCTTTTTAGCGGATGTGATTGAGATTTGAAATGGATTTCATCTAGAAGCTTTCTTTCCGCTTTCTTTCTATTCTTGGAGCAATTCTTATCCATTCTTTGAAGAAGAGAAAGAAGATAAATGTAATAGTTGGCGTTTCCCGCTTTTCCTGCTTTCTTAGGTGTTAGATGTTATCTTCTTTCTAGATTTAGAAATAAAGCTTGCTTGCTGAGCAAGCCCTAGATTGTGAAAGCAAGGAGATTTTAGGGTTCCCTACTCCTCTACTTGCCTATAAATAAGAGCCTTTTCTCATTAGTTTTCTTTAACCATGCTAGTGACAACAAAACGCTGAGCCTAAGTGCCTCCTATTTGTTATTCAGTGTTGTTCAATTGTTTTATGACAGCGAATTGTTGAGTCTCTTTTAGCCAACAAGAAGTTTTTGTAATTGTTGTTCTCTTTGTGTAAAGAACAAGTTTGCAAGCCTCTTTAGCTGCAAGTTCTTGTTCCATGCATGTGTTAGGATAATCTTTTGTTCTAGAAGTTTGAGAAATAAAATCATGAGCCTCCTTTGCCTTGGTATAACGTCTTAGATTTCCGTTATATGTGTTATGCTTTTGTGATCTTAATTTTAGCTTGCATTGAAGTGTGTAGATGTATGTTGAGAAAGAGTTCTCTTAAGCCTTTGTCAGAGAATCAACCTTGTTCATTTCTAATTCTTTTGCTCTGCGTATTACTTGAGATATTAGAAACGTCTTTAGCTTAAGTTAGTCATAGTTGGAATTCTTAATTAGAAAATCTCAGCTGTGGCATTTGTGTTTTATAAACCTTGTGCTCTAGCTGATTAAAAAGATAGGCAACTTAGTTTTTAGTTTCCTTTCTTTCAACACCATCAGCAAGAGGGAGCTTCCCCTCCTAATTTGAAGACTGTGCATAGCTATCCATTTCAAACACGCATTCCAAAGGTGGGAATTTAAATGCCAACACTGCTCATAGTTTGAAAATGAATTGAAGTATCATTTTGGGTATTGGCTGGAAATGTTTCTGTCTTCTTTACGATTAGAATGAGTAGTGGCTTGTATTTTTCCTTGAAGAATCTGATTTTCTGGAGCAAAATTGCCCCTTGAGAAAGGACGACCCTTTTGGTTGTTGGGTTTAGTCTACATTTGCATTCTGGTTGGCGTTTGTGGCTGGTTTTGGAGGCCCGTTCTGAAGCGTTTGGTTCACTTGTTATCAAGGAAAAAAAGGCTACATCAGAAAACCTAGTTCACTGCCCTTGGAGCTATGCATCATTTGGTATTTCTTTGCTTTATATTTTGCATCATTTGGTATCAAGCAAAATGAATGGCATGTAAAAAACACAAAACAAACAAACAAAAAACATATTCAGAAAACTACAAGCAGCAGTTATAGAAACAGGGGATAAAACACAAAAAAATATTGGGGTT
Source organism: Sequoia sempervirens (assembly GCA_007258455.2). Classification (NCBI taxonomy): domain Eukaryota; kingdom Viridiplantae; phylum Streptophyta; class Pinopsida; order Cupressales; family Cupressaceae; genus Sequoia; species Sequoia sempervirens. Next base: position 70,566 of record VDFB02309045.1, read on the forward strand.
GTTTATTACATAAAACCACCTTCAAATTTTTGCCACCTCTTCCACTGTTTGATGGACCACTTCCTCAATATCAATCAAATACACGCCAATCACAGTAGAAAGCATGGAGGCACAAATAAGTGTTTAAGCAACATCAAACATAGTCCTCTGACCACAAGAATACCTTGGCTCCAATAGTAAATTTGACATAGCCTCTCGTATACCAATGCATGGAGCTCCATCCAAACCTTTGGTGAGCTTCCCAATCTGTAGAATCCATTGGCACAACTTACAGTTTTTGACTTCTCTCTCCAAAATAGCCATTAAATCAACCATCATCTCCCCTTTAGAAACCTTGCATTTCTGAGTCTTTTTTTTGCTCCCAACACCTTGACCAAACTGCATAATGCAAGATTACTGCACTCTCCCACATTTGTTACCACCTCTAGACGCCATTGAAACAAGGAAACGACCACCTCCTTAAAATGCACACTGTTCCAAACTATAATGGGGAAAACAAGCCATGTCGTCAACTTAGAGTCAACAAAAGCACTAACATTAATGAATGCCTGCCTTATCAGTTTCCTCACCACTCAAATGTAATAAAGATCACCTTGTGCATCCAACCCATTATCAGGTTAATTCCCTCTTAAATCCTTACGAATCGAGGTTAAAGCTGTTAAATTTATGTGAACAGATTAAATGCACAGAAAATAATTCAAAATCTGAGACAACAACACAACAATTACCCTGGGAAAACCCTCCTCTTGAGGGAGAAAAACCCAGCAACAAAGATCTCTCATATATATATATAAACAATGACAACAGATCACTTTACAATTAGGTCTAACTCAAGACCAATGTTCAGTACTCTTGACAGATGCAGTAGCAAATATCAAACTGGCACTAAAACAATTCGCAATCTGATATTGAGGTGCAGAGAAGAACTCACTCTTGACATAGCATAGACCTACAGAAATTCGCACCTGGCAGAGACAGAATACGGATTACTAAAATTGCACCTGCATGAACTTATCATCTGTGAGATGTTAGCTCTGTGATATACTCGCACTGCACTGAGATATATTCGCACCTTATTGTTTGATCTGTTCGCACTTGATCATACTTGAACATACATTTGCACTTGTTCATACTGATGTGAACAATTGAACTTTTCTAGCTGATTACAATGGGCGAGTCAAGGTGAATATATACAAGTGAATGGGAGAGACGCCTCTCTTAAAATCCTTCATGTCGGCCTCTAAGAAATCGTGAATATCCTTTAATGATAGTCGGTTTCAAATAAATATTAAATATCTTCTAATAGAAGATCAACTCAAATTCTTTTATGTCGGCCATAATATGAGATGAGTATAATACAAAACAATGAATATAAATTGAATAGCCAATGGCTATCATTCAATTTATTTCTTCCACGAAAGAGCTGAGCTGGAAGGAACTACCGAAGCTGCTATAACATTAACACTCCCTCTTAGCTAGGGAGAGAACTTCCAACTGCATAATACGAATCTTCTCCATATGAGGTTCATCTGCCATCATTGCCTGCAATCAGATATAAAGAGAGAAATATCACCTCAATGTGATATTTGATATCGTCTCGATATCAACCATCAAATGGTAAGTACTAGTGTTCATCACTTGCGTGATGTCACCTCAACGTGACTTTCACCATGGCTCTCCCGGAGGGTGAAACACAAGTACAAGAAGATCATCACGAACTCTCTCACATGATGTCATGGAGTCACACACATGACATCCACCATGACTCAGCTCAGAGGGTGGAAATAAGGGCTTTCACCTCAAATTCTTCCGTCACAGAAGAAAGTGCAATAGTAAGTACAAGTGTTCATCACTTGCGTGATGTTGTCACCTCAATGTGACTTTCACCATGGACTCTCTCAGAGGGTGAAACACAAGTACAACATATGTCATGGAGTCGCACACATGACATCCACCATGACTCAGCTCAGAGGGTGGAAACAAGGGCTTTCACCTCAAATTCTTCCGTCACAGAAGAAAATGCATTAAGAAGGCTCACTGATACTGAGACTCATACTCAGTCAAGGCTGGATTCTCCACCATACCAAGCTTATCTCGGAAGTATACAAACTTTATCCTGGCAAGAGGCTTGGTGAGAATATCGCGTCGCTCGCCAGTGCTAATGTACCTCAACATACTGCCTTCCGCAGTACCATATCTCGATATGGTGGTACTTGATCTCAACATGCTTGGATCGTCATGAAACACGGGATTGACAAAAGCTTCACACAACTCGATTATCACAATGAATAATAGTAGGCTCCATTGATTGTCCAAACAATCCTGCAAGGAGCTTACGAAGCCACACTGCTTCCCGAGTTGCCATGCAAGCTGCAATATACTCATCACTGACTAATGCTACTGAAGACCGCTCGCTGAAAGGAAATCATAGCAGAACCCAACAAGCAACAGCTAGAGGTGCTCTTCTGATCTGTGACACAACCTGCCCAATCAGAATCAGTGAAACCAAGTAACTCCAAGTCTACATCTAAAGTATACTTCAACCCATATCCAACTTGCCACGCAAGTATCTCAGGATATGTTTAGCTGCAACAAGATGTATCTGTCTCGGGATCACACATAAACTAACTAAGTGCACTCACTGCATAGCAAATATCAGGTCTAGTGTTAACTAGATACATCAAGGATCCAATCAGCTGTCTGTACAACGTAGGATCCACCAAATCTGAACTAGCTGCAGCCTCCTTCAATTTATGAAGATTGGTCTCCATGGGAGTAGACATGGATTTGCAATCCATCATGCCAAATCTCTTAAGTATATCAATGGTGTACTTCCCTTGATTTAAAATCATACCATCTGACTTCTGCCAGACTTCTAAACCAAGGAAGTAATGCATGAGCCCAAGGTCCTTCATCTCAAATTCAGAAGTTAAATCCTTCTTACATTCAAGAATCAGGTGATCTTCTCCAGTGAGGATTAGATCATCAACATATAAAACCAAAATTAATGCATCACCATTGATTACCTTAAGTAGAGATTTGAATCAGCATCATTCTTCAAGAAACCCAAGCTTGATAGATACTGATCAATCCTTTCGTACCATGCACGAGGAGCCTGCTTAAGACCATACAAGGCCTTCTTCAACTTGCAAACATGAGACTCCTTCCCATGAATCTCAAATCCATTAGGTTGCTCTATGTAAACCTCTTCCTCAATCACTCCATTGAGAAAGGCTGTCTTCACATCCATCTGGTGAATCTTCCATCCTCTAGATGCAGCAATAGCAATGATGGTTCGGCTGTGTGTAGCGAAGCAACAGGAGCAAAAAGTCTCATCATAATCAACTCTCTTTCGAGAAAACCCACGAGCCACAAATCTTGCCTTGTACTTCTCAATGCTTCCATCCGCTATGTTAATCTTGAATAGCCATTTAGAAGATACCACAGACTTGCCCTCGGGTCTAGGAACAATATCCCAAACATCATTTTTAAGAATCGACTGATACTCCTCTGTCATAGCATCTCTCCAAACTTGAAGACTAGATGCTTCCTCAACACAGGTAGGCTCGGATTCTATAATCTGACTCATCAAGGCAACATAACTAGAGAACTTATGTGGCCTTTTGCTTTCTCTGAATGTGCCTCTAGGAGCTGCAAAGCTTTCAGCCTCTTGCATAGTGCGACTAGCGCATAGAGGTCTCTTTCTCCCAATGACAATGTCGGTAGGCCCATCAGTAGGTTCCAAGGGTTCAACTGGATCAAGATCTTCCTTTGGTTCCATTGTCTCCCTCTGAATCTCAGGAGTATGGTCAACTTCCATTTCCTGAGGAGACTCTTCATTATCAATCTCCATATGAATCCCTCTGGATCTCCTGAATGCAACATCTTCCTCGAATGTGACATCCCTATTGATCTCTATCAACTTCTGACCTGGAATGTAAATTCATTAAGCTCTTGATGTCTCACTGTAGCCCACAAATATTCCCTTCTTGCCAGAAGGTTCCAGCTTGGATCTCTTTTCTTTGGGAACATGAACATAGACAGGGACAATCGAAGATCCTCAAGTGACTGACTTCAGGCTTCTTCCCTGTAAAGGCTTCTTCTGGAGTCATATTCTCCAAGATCTTATGAGGACTTCTGTTCTGGACATATACAGCTGTCCTGGAAGCTTCTGCCCATAGGAAAGTTTGCAAATCTTGATCATGGATCATGGCCTTTGCTGCTTCCACAATCGTTCTGTTCTTTCTTTCTGCAACACCATTTTGTTGAGGATTATAGGGAACACAGAGCTCCCTCTTAATCCCTGCATCAATACAAAAGTTTTGAAAACTACCTTAGGTGTATTCTCCACCATTGTCAGATCTGAGGACCTTAATTCATTTACTAGAAAGATTTTCTACTAAAGCTTTAAACTCTTTAAACCTATCCAGAACTTCCTCAGATTCTTTAGATTTCAAAAAATAAATCCAAGTCTTCCTAGAGTGATCATCAATGAAAAGAACATAATACAAAAAACCACTCGAAGAAGGAACAAACATAGGACCACATAAATCAGAATGAATTAGATCTAAAATACACTTAGATCTATTTTCTCTACTATGAAAAGGGGCTTTTATATTCTTACCTAATGCGCAGCCCTTGCATGTACCTTCGTGCTCCTGGTTGAATTTAGGAAGGCCCGTCACCATCTTCTCCATAATAGGTAGGGCTCGGAAGTGTAAGTGAGCCAATCTCCGATGCCAAAGATCACAAAGACTAGAAGAGTCATGAACCAACGCTTGAAGAGGATGTGAGCAAACCTTGTAGAGGTTATCATATCTAACTCCAATTACTTGAGCATCCTTGAAGCTAGAGTTCTGCATCCACACTAGAACTTTGCCTTTGGAGAAGGCAACTTGATATCCTTTATCTTCCAAAGCTGAAATAGAAATAAGATTACGCTTGATTCCGGGAACATAAAGAACATTACCCAAATTAAACGATATGCCGGAATTCAAGTGAAGTGTGGAGGTCCCAATTCCTTTTACGGAGTAGCTGGCATCATCTCCAATGATGACTTGCTCAGAAGATTCCTTTTCCACCAAACTCGATAAGTGCTCCTTGAAGCCGGTTATGTGACAAGAGGCACCACTGTCGATTATCCAAGTGTTGGTGTCGGAAGGTACACAGCTTGATAATGCTGAATGAGATAGATATTCACTTGAGTCCTCAACCTTCAAATCATACACCATCTTGACAAACTGAACAAATGGGATAAGCTGAATGCAATAATCTGATTACGATCCTCAAACCCGCTCTGATACCATGTTAAATTTATGTGAACAGATTAAATGCACAGAAAATAATTCAAAATCTGAGACAACACAACAAATACCCTGGGAAAACCCTCCTCTTGAGGGAGAAAAACCCAGCAACAAAGATCTCTCTTATATATATATAAACAATGACAATAGATCACTTTACAATTAGGTCTAACTCAAGACCAATGTTCAGTACTCCTGACAGATGCAGTAGCAAATATCAAACTGGCACTAAAACAATTCGCAATCTGATATTGAGGTGCAGAGAAGAACTCACTCTCGACATAGCATAGACCTACAGGAATTCGCACCTGGCAAAGACAGAATACGGATTTACAGAAATTTGCACTTGCATGAACTTATCATCTGTGATATGTTAGCTCTGTGATATACTCGCATTGCACTAAGATATATTCGCACCTTATTGTCTAATCTGTTCGCACTTGAACATACATTCGCACTTGATCATACAGAACTGATGTGAACAATCGAACTTTTCTAGCTGATTACAATGGGCGAGTCAAGGTGAATATATACAAGTGAATGGGAGAGACGCCTCTCTTAAAATCCTTCATGTCGGCCTCTAAGAAATCGTGAATATCCTTTAATGATAGTCGGTTTCAAATAAATATTAAATATCTTCTAATAGAAGATCAACTCGAATTCTTTTATGTCGGCCATAATATGAGATGAGTATAATACAAAACAATAAATATAAATTGAATAGCCAATGGCTATCATTCAATTTATGTCTTCCACGAAAGAGCTGAGCTGGAAGGAACTACCGAAGCTGCTATAACATTAACAAAAGCCACCTTATTAATAACCTACACCTAACTAGCCTAAAACATAAAAGTGTGAATACATGTTATTACATCATTATTATATTCTAATACCTACAAAAAATATGCTTGCCTCATTGTGTACCCACCACTTAATTATACATTCACTCTAAACTAAATGTCAATGAAAATTCACTTTACACTATATAGTGAATGCCACATGCAAATTAACTCCAAAGTGAAGTGTTCTTCACATATTACCTAGGTGGAATGCACCCCAAGTTTAATAAGGAACTACACTTTTAACTTTGAATACATCCACACCCTCCATCTCTTTTATGCTCTTTGATTTTAATTTAAAAATCCCCACATAATATGTGGCACCCCGTTTACAAAACTTATATAAGTCAAACACAAGAGCCTAACACCTATGTCATATATACCACATAGGTTCCAAAATAACTTTGAGTTGTGTGCACAAAAGGACAACAAATGCTGCCTAGGTTTTAGCAATGATAAAGGGCTATGTTACCGGTTTGGCCCTTGCTATGCCCAAATGTGGATCTGTTTCGTACTTGGTCTTGATTTGAGGCCAATTTTTTAGGAGATTTTGTTAGGGCGTGTATGAACAATTGTGGGTTTGTCCTAGATGAACCGACATGAACTTGTGAAGAACTTGATAGAAAAATAGCACACCTTGTCGAACCCTTTGTAAATTGCCTTTAAATTTTTTGAAAATCTCGATTTTTTTTGTCTTGAAAAACCCTTGACGCAGATGCAGCTAGCTACAGACATGAAGAAGCAAACCTTAAAATTGTAGATAGAAATATAGATTGAGTGAAGACCAATCCTACTATAAGTTGCAATGTTGCCAAAATTTCTTGCTGACTAATTCTTTCGGTCAACATCATATTATAGCCACATTGATCAAATCCCATTGTATGATACTCAAGTATTACAACCTCGAGGGAAGAGTGAGTGCTTTCTTGCTTGCCAAAGCGAATAATTTTTAGTATGCCCATAAAGATTCTCCCAAAGAGGATAAATTTAATAGATTGTAGTTGGTGGGAAAAAATATTTTCATTAAAGGATATTGAGGAGCACATAGGAAATAATGTTTGTTATGTTAATAATATTAAAATTAATTAAATATTTAGTCTAAAATCAAGAATATTAGATGCAATCAAATTTTTTAATTATAATATTATGTTAATTAATTATTAACATTTATTTATAATTAATATTAACTTTATTTAAATAATATTTTATTGTATTATAATATTATATATTAACTTTATTAATTTTGTATAAGGCTTACAAATATTATTAAATATTAAAAATATTAGGAAATATGTATATTGCATTTAATATTCTTGATTTTATATTTATTTTTAGGCAAATTGTTGTCATGGGGACAACTCCCTTTCTATTATATTAAAAGATAAAGATTACAAAGAGTCCATGAGATTAGGTAAGACCCAAAATTTTTTTGGCCAAATTTGCAAACCAAATAGGGAACCCAAACTTGAACCAATACTAGGATTGGTAACTTAGATGAAGGGAAATAGAGAATGAATTTACACATTACATTGCAATTGGAAAATTGAACACCTTTTGTGAATGCTATAGGGAGAATCTACACCATACACATTTGGAAATTTATTGAGTTGTGGTTCTTGTGCCCTACTAGTAGGTTTGTTGGTAAACTATGAATGGGGGTTGTGTCCAAAAGAAATGGGCCAAGTTGTTTGCAAATAGCCATCCCCTTACAAACAAAGGTCAAGGCTTGTAAGAAAAACCCGCTTTACCATTTGTGGTATTGTGCTTGTATGAAACTCTGAACAAACAACAAATCTACTTAATAATCACAATGGGTATAGATTGTACAATAAGTACCACTCCAACAATAGCCTTAAAAAATGCATATATATATATATTAATTTAAAAATGTAGAAAATTATTAAACAATAAACCTTGTGTACAATGACCCAGATGTGTGTTGCCTTTGCCATGCATGCGTAGTATGCACAAATGACAATAAAAATCCATATGGCTTGGGGCTTAATTTTTGTAGCATCCATTTACTGTATTTTTAATTTTTCAAACTTATAGTTGATCCATAGGTTTAAATGCCTTCCAGGTGCAATGGTGCAATTTATTTTGAGGTAGGAAGTTTTGGAAATTGATCTCTCCGTTGAAGCTTCAATTGTGAAATCTTCAAAGGATGCAAACACGATCCATATCACTTGGTGGCTTCTATACTATGTAAGATTCAATGAGAGCCTAAACACATGATCCATGATCGAGGTGAGAGGAGACACGTTACATAAGCTACAAGAAAGAAAATAAATAATGTAGAATGCAAATATCAACCATTCCAATATTGAGGATGAAAAGATAAATTGATTGATTCAAATTAAAGGAAATGGATTATAATATAGAGACTTTGGGGTTTCCAAATTAGAATGACAAGTATCTTAGAGGAGTTGAGTTAACTACAGTGATTTGGTGGATTGACTCAACATGTAGTAGCAGTTGTGTCAATGAAATATCCCCCTTAGTTTTTTCAAATTTCCTCACATAAACTTTCACCCGTTAGCGTTAGCCCAATGTAATAATCAACAAAATGAAAGCAACCCTTCACTTTTCTTATCACCCAGATCCCGGAATGGGCAAGGTGAGAGCATACAGTGCAAGGGGATCTGAATATAATTTCAATGCTGGAAGTATAATTAAACTATTGGTGGCAAGTCATCCAATAGAGAAAGGAAATACTTGGCGGCATAGCCAGCCACTTCCACTTTTCAGCAGGTAACAAGAAAAGTAAAGCAACTCGACCACTTATTTAGCGGGAGTGAAGTACAATTAAACTAAAAAGTAGAAGGTTGATTGGTACTACCAAGTCAACATTACAATGATTATCAGATACATGGAAAATATGTCATGAGCTACTCAAATGAAAGCTTATTACAATATAAATCAGTCCTTGCTTCAATGAACCATAAGGCAACATAAAACAAGCAAATACTGAGTATATACTATATACCATGTCTGATATGAAGGGGCAGCAATCTGATTTTCTGAACAGCAAACCTCATACATCAACCTGCACACCGTCAAATGCTCATAACTCTCTAACCACACCTCCGAATCACTTCAAACCTGTTGCAAATGATGCCTAAGGGTTGGGCATCCAAGTCCTATCAAACAAATTCCACAAACCAGCTCTGAAATCTCAAGCACGCATCCCAATGTACCTGCTGCAAATGGTACGGCCTCCCTAGCTGGTTGACCTCATGCCAAAAATCAGATTCTCATCTAAAAATCACCAACATTGGAGCAAGGGGGCGCCCCAATGAGAGGAAAACTCCGCAACAATACCCACAAAAATATCTCAACTCCTCAGAATGATGCAAGTTAAAGCATTGGTCAGCTAGGTTTGTTTTGAACACTTCCAAAAACTCCAACAGCAAGAAAACACACCAAAATAATTACTAGAAAACATCAAAGCTACTCAAAAATGAAGCAAATAGGAAATCCATCACCATTGAAGCTCGATATGCAACCTCTGAATGAAGAAGCACCCAATATTCAGCTGCGAGTTATCTTCCAAACTTGAAACTGATGAAGAACTAGGAGGTGTACCAACCTCGAAACAAGAGTCTGAAATGATTTCAACAACACTTTGTTATGATCAAAATGAGATAGCCAAATGAGAGGGAGAGGGGGTGTATTTATAAGCTCCAACAAGAAATCAAATCCTCAATTCCCTCCAAAATAGGAGACCCCTTCTGATACCATGTTAAATTTAGTGATCAGATTAATGTACAGAATTTAATTCAAAAAATCAGACACAAAGACACAGCAGATACCCTGGGAAAACCCTCCTCTTGAGGGAGAAAAACCTAGCAACAATATATCACTTATATATTGATATGTAAACACAAGAGTCTCCTTTACAAAGGCCAATATGAAGGCCAATAATAGGCACCACAAACTGATGCAAATACAACAACACAATGATGTAAATCTCAGTGATAATACACAGCCTTCTATCAAAAATCGATCTGCACTTGAATACAAACTCACACTTGAACTTGTGATGAACTACGAACTGAATATGAATGAATGAATAAATGAAAACACCATCGATTATATATACAATGCAAAGGGAGAGGACTCTTCAAGATAGTAAGTCGGCCTCATCCAAGAGGCGTGTTTCTTTAATGCAAGAGGTTGGCCATAAACAAGTCACAACTCTTCATAACAAATGATGTCGGCCTTAATTGAATCGCACCTTCATAAGAAATCGTGCCTCTACAATATTTGAATGAAGGTCAACCTTGATAGAAGATCGAGCCACTTCATTAAATTGCAATATATATAAATTAGATAGTCATAGGCTATTATTTAATTTATTCAATATGTAAGGGAGATCAGCTGGAAGTAGAGACCAACGTTGTACATGAACATCAACACTCCCTCTCAGCTAGGGAGAATACTTCCAACTGCACAAGACATATCACCTCAACGTGATGTCTACCACAATGAGGTGATGTCTACCACAATGGCTACAACCAAATGTGGAAAGGAAGAATATCACCTCATCGTGATATTAGATATCACCTCAACATGATATCAACCATAATGGCTACAACCATAGTTGGAAAACTCGCAGAAAACTCGGCGAGTTTTCAAAAACTCGCGAGTTTTTTTGAGTTTAACTCGCGGGGATGAGTTTTTCCGAGTTTTTTGAAAAACTCGCGAGTTTTTGCCGAGTTTTTAAAAAAAACTCAGCTTTACAAAAAAAAAGTGTTTCTAATGAAATTTAAGCAATTTTTTAATTTTCCGAGTTTTTTGCGAGTTTTAAAAAACTCTCCAATTTTTGGCTTGGCGAGTTTTTCTTTGGGGCGAGTTTTCCAACTATGGCTACAACCATATATGGTATGTACAAGTGTTCATCACTTGCGTGATGTTGTCACCTCAACATGACTTTTCACCATGGCTCTCCCAGAGGGTGAAACACAAGTACAAAAAGCATCACGGATTCTCTCACGTGATGCTATCATGGAGTCACACACATGACATCCACCATGACTCTCTCAAAGGGTGGAATCAAGGGATTTCACCTCGAACTTCTCTTATCGAGAACTCATTAATCAAAGGATTTCACCTCGAACTTCTCTCACAGATAAGAACTCATTAATCAAGGGATTTCACCTCGAACTTCTCTCATAGAGAAGAACTCATTAATCAAGGGATTTCACCTTGAACTTCTCTCACAGAGAAGAACTCATTATAGGCTATCACTGATACTAAGTCTCTTTCTAAGTTAAGGCTGGATTCTCCACCATACCAAGCTTATCTCGAAAGTACACAAACTTTATTTTGGAGAGAGGCTTGGTGAGAATGTCTGCCGTCTGCTCATCAGTGCTGATATACCTCAACTGTATAGCCTTCCTCAATACCATATCTCTAATATAGTGGTATTTTATCTCAACATGCTTGGTTCTGTCATGAAACACAGGATTGACAAAAAGCTTCACACAACTCTGGTTATCACAATGAATGATAGTAGGCTACATTGATTGTCCAAACAATCCTGCAAGGAGCTTACGAAGCCACACTGCTTCTCGAGCTGCCATACAAGCTGCAATATATTCTGCCTTTGCTGTACTCAATGCTACAGATGACTGCTTCCTGCTGCACCAGGATATCATAGCTGATCCCAAACTGAAGCAACATCCAGAGGTGCTCTTCCAATATGTGGCACATCTTGCCCAATCAGAATTAGTATAACCATGCAACTCCAAGTTAGCATTTGAAGAATATCTCAACCCATATCCAACTGTGCCACGCAAGTATCTCAGGATATGTTTAGCTACAACAAGATGTATCTGTCTCGGTTCACACATGAACTAAGTGCACTCACAGCATAACAGATATTTGGTCTAGTGTTAACTAGATACATCAAGGACCCAATCAGCTGTCTGTACATTGTAGGATCCACCAAGCCTGAACTAGCTGCAACCTCCTTCAATTTATGTAGGTTGGTCTCCATAGGTGTAGACATGGATTTGCAATCCATCATACCAAACCTCTTAAGTACATCAATGGTGTACTTCCCTTGACTTAGAATCATCTCATCTGGTTTCTGCCAGACTTCTAAGCCAAGGAAGTAGTGCATAAGTCCAAGGTCTTTCATCTCAAACTCAGAGGCCAACTCTTTCTTACATTTGATGATCAAGTGCTCTTCTCCAGTAAGTATCAAATCATCAACATATAAAACCAAAATCAATGCTTCACCATTGATTACCTTGAAGTATAGATTAGAGTCAGCATCATTCTTCAAGAAGCCCAAACTTGACAGGTAACGATCAATTCTTTCGTACCATGCACGAGGAGCCTGCTTAAGACCATACAAGGCCTTCTTCAACTTGCAAACATGAGACTCCTTCCCATGTACCTTGAACCCATCAGGTTGCTCGATGTAAACTTCTTCCTTGATCACACCATTTAGAAAAGCTGTCTTCACATCCATTTGATGAATCTTCCATCCTCTAGATGCAACAATGGCAATGATAGGCCTAACAGAAGTATAGCGAGCAACAAGAGCAAAAGTTTCTTCATAATCAACTCCCTCTTTCTGTGAAAACCCATGAGCCACAAATCTTGCCTTGTACTTCTCAATGCTCCCATCAGTTGCATGCTTGATCTTGAAGAGGCATTTCGAAGATACCATAGATTTGCTTTCGGGTCTAGGAACAATGTCCCAAACATCATTCTTGAGAATTGATTGGTACTCCTCTGACATAGCATCTCTCCAAACCTGTTGACTGGAAGCTTCCTCCACATTAGAAGGCTTAGATTCAATAATCTGACTCATCAAGGCAACATAACTAGAGAACTTATGTGGCCTTTTACTTTCTCTGAATGTACCTCAAGGAGCTGCGAACCTTTCAGCCTCTTGCATAGTTTGCCTAGCCCAAAGAGGTCTCTTTCTTCTAATCACAATATCGGTAGGCCCATCAGTAGGTTCCAAGGGCTCAACTGGATGAACATCTTCCTTCGGTTTTGAAGTCTCCCTCTGAATCTCAAGAGTATGGTCAACTTCCATATCCTGAGGGGACTCATCATAGTCAATCTCCACATGAATTCCCTTGGATCTTCTAAATGCAACATCTTCCTCGAATGTGACATCTCTACTGATTTCAATCAATTTTTGACCTAGAACATATATTCTGTAGGCTTTTGATGTCTCACTGTAGCCCACAAATATTCCCTTCTTGCCAGAAGGTTCCAACTTAGTTCTCTTTTCTTTTGGAACATGAATATAGACAGGACATCCAAAGATCCTCAAATGACTAACCTCGGGCTTCTTCCCTGTAAAGGCTTCTTCCGAAGTCATATTCTCCAAGACCTTGTGAGGACTTCTATTCTAAACATATACTGCAGTCCTAGAAGCTTCTGCCCATAAGAAGGTTTGTAGATCCTGGTCATGAATGATGGCTTTCACTGCTTCCATGATTGTCCTGTTCTTTCTCTCTGCAACACCATTCTATTGAGGATTATAGGGAACACAAAAATCCCTCTTAACCCTAGCATCAATACAAAAATTTCGAAAGCTACCAGAGGTATTCTCCTCCATTATCAGATCTGAGGATCTTGATTCTTTTACCGGAAAGATTCTCTACTAGAGCTTTGAACTCTTTGAACCTTTCTAACACTTCCTCAGATTCTTTAGTTTTCAAAAAATAGATCCAAGTGTTTCTAGAGTGATCACCAATAAAAAGAACATAATACAAGAAACCACTCGAAGAAGGAACAGACATAGGTCCACATAAATCAGAATGAATAAGGTCTAAAATACACTTACATCTACTTTCACTACTGTGGAAAGGAGCTTTTGAATTCTTACCCATAGCACATCCTTTGCAAGCTCCTTCATGCTCTTGATTGAACTTAGGAAGTCCCGTGACCATCTTTTCCATGATAGGTAAGGCTCGGAAGTGAAGGTGAGCCAATCTTCGATGCCACAGATCACATAGGCTTGAAGAATCATGAACTAATTCCTGTAGAGGACACGTACATAGCCTATAGAGGCTTTCATGTCTAACACCAATTACTTGAGCATCCTTGAAACTGGAATTCTCCATCCACACAAGAACTTTGCCTTTGGAGAAGGCAACTTGATATCCTTTATCTTCTAGAGCTGAAATGGAAATGAGATTGCGGTTGATTCCTGAAACATAAAGAACATCTCTCAACTGAAGTGTAATGCCAGAATCCAAATGAAGAGTAGAGGTCCCAATCCCTTTCATGGAGTAGCCAGCATCATCTCTGATAATAACTTGTTCGGAAGAATCTTTCTCCACCAAACTTGATAAGTGCTCCTTAAATCCGGTAATGTGTCGAGAAGCACCACTGTCAATCAGCCAAGTGTTGGTATCTGTAGGTACATTGCTTGACAATGCTGAATAGAACAAGTATTCACATGAATCCTTCTGTGGAGAAACATCATCAACATCTGCAATGGTGGCTTGTTGCTTAGGTCTAGTTGGACAATGCTTAGCAAAGTGGCCAAACTTATCACACCTAAAGCATTGATTCTTGGACATGTCTCTCTTCTTCTTGGAGGCGGGTGTATCATCATTTCCCTTATCTCAATTCCTCTTGAAGAACCCTTTCTTTCCATCTTTTCCTTTCTTCTTCGAAGCATGGGAGGCGAGAACATGAATATCTTCATTCTTTGAACTTTGACCAACACCTCTAGCCACCAACCTTGATTCTTCTTGAATGCAGTCTGCCCTTAGACAATAAAATTTAGGCAATTTTGATCTTGCACTGATTCCTTGAATGTAGGATTCCCAAGACAAAGGAAGACCATTGAGAGCAAGCATAGTCAAGTCTTTGTCGTCAACCATATGGCCAATTGTCGAGAGTTGATCTCTCAAATCTGAAATCCTCATGAAGTATGCAATCACTGATTCTCCTTTCGCCATCTTCACATGGTGTAGTTGTTGCTTCAATGCAAGTGCCCGGCTGGTATTGTTGATTTCGTACATTTCTTCCAACCTTTTAAACATGTCTCTTGCCATCTTCAACTTAGAGACAATAGGAACGATATGATCCTTAACGGAGTCAACCAATATTTTCATTGCCTTGATATCTTTCTTCTTCCACTGCAACTTCTCTTCTTCCTCCTCAGGTTCAGCAACACTGGACTCCACAAACTCACCCAAGTCATTCTCTTGCAAGGTAAGCATGATTCTGAATCTCCATGATGTGAAGTTGGATGCTCCCTCAAGTCTATCCTCAATCTTCAAACCGTTCACCATCTTGACTAAGGTAGGGATAGACAAGGAAGTATAAAGAAGAGAATAGAGTATCGTTGTAAGCACAAATCTGATCACGATCTCCTCAAACCTGGTTCTGATACCATGTTAAATTTAGTGATCAGATTAATGTACATAATTTAATTCAAAAAATCAAACACAAAGACACAGCAGATACCCTGGGAAAACCCTCCTCTTGAGGGAGAAAAACCCAGCAACAATATATCACTTATATATTGATATGTAAACACAAGGGTCTCCTTTACAAAGGCCGATATGAAGGCCAATAATAGGCACCACAAACTGATGCAAATACAACAACACAATAATGTAAATCTCAGTGATAATACACAACCTTCTATCAAGAATCGATTTGCATTTGAATACAAACTCGCACTTGAACTTGTGATGAACTACGAACTGAATATGAATGAATGAATAAATGAAAACACCATCGATTATATATACAATGCAAAGGGAGACGACTCTTCAAGATAGTAAGTCGGCCTCATCCAAGAGGCGTGTTTCTTTAATGCAAGAGGTCGGCCATAAACAAGTCACAACTCTTCATAACAAATGATGTCGGCCTTAATTGAATCGCACCTTCATAAGAAATCGTGCCTCTACAATATTTGAATCAAGGCCGGCCTTGATAGAAGATTGAGCCACTTCATTAAATCGCAATATATATAAATTAGATAGTCATAGGCTATTAATTATTATCTAATTTATTCAATATGTAAGGGAGATCGACTAGAAGTAGAGACTGACGCTGTACATGAACATCAACAAGGAGGAATAAAATATTCATTAAAAACTCTTCTGCTTTATCAACCTAGGCATCCACATTAATCTTGGCATAAAAATCATTTAAATTTTGTGAAGTCTCCAAAAAGGGCATCCAACTCAAGAGTCCACCTTTTAAAACAACTTAAGTTATAAAGCCTAGGCGTGGGGGCCAAAAAGCAACATTAGAAAATAATATAACTTAAGTTATTAAACTTTCCTTTTCTGATCTCCAAGAATGTTGGAGAAGCCACTGCCAAAACTGAATTGCCTCACTACTAGAAATAGTAACTAAATGTTGAATTGCTGCCAAACCACACTGTCAGAAATAACACTTACTATAAATAGCATATCGCTAAAAATAGTGACTCCAAACACCATTTAAACACATTCCGGGTAGCTATCGTAATTTACTAAAAAT
Organism: Sequoia sempervirens; assembly: GCA_007258455.2. NCBI lineage: Eukaryota > Viridiplantae > Streptophyta > Pinopsida > Cupressales > Cupressaceae > Sequoia > Sequoia sempervirens. The sequence continues at coordinate 87,190 of VDFB02309045.1, forward strand.
AGTAAGTCTGGAAATGGTCACCGATGAAAATGCATGTGATACCCCACTGAAGCTCTCTGAAAACCTAGAAAGACCTAGAAAACATACTGACAAACTCTTGTAACCATCCCCTAAAAACTCAGAAAGATACCTCCTAGAAAATAGGAAACCCTAATATTGCCTTTGACTAGCCCACAAGACTCCGGAAATGGGCAATTGGCCATTGAAAAGCATAGGGCTAAAAAGGGGACATTACAAACAAGTGAACTTGATGAGGGAAAGGTGACAACTAACTATCATTAATGAAGGAGTGAATGAGGTAGAGGTGGCACGAATCCCAACAATCAAGATGGCATGTGCTCATTAGTCCTAATTTACCTAAGTAAGCTTAATATAAAGTGCAATTTTATAATTACATCGACAAAAAATAAAAAAGAGGTTACTGTGAATTTGCAAAACAAAACTCCAAAATGGTTGAGGATTCTTCAAGCACAAGCAGCCACCAAGCAATACCAATCTTTTTCCAACAAAAAAGTTCTCTAAAATACCAATAACACACCTCTAGGGTTTGAATTGAAAAACTTTTGCTCTCTTTCTTCTCCAAAGTTTACATAATATAAATGAGAACTCCAAAATGAAACTCTTTTTGCATATAAAGTAAAACCTAATGCACAATATCCTTTCCTTCCATTTCACATACAACAACTAGATTTTAGCTAATATCTTTTCCAACAAATATCTAAACTGACCTCTAACTTGCCTAATAAGTCACTTTTTCCTTTTCAACAAGTTAAAAACATTCTCAATTCTTATACATACAAAACCCAAATATATTTTTGCAAATAGAATGTGAAAATAACTTTTTCTAACATATGTAAGTTCACTATTGAAAATCCAAATGACCTCCTTTTTGTTTCTAAGCGAATCATATCATTTCAAAAAGCTCTTACCCACACTCATAGCAAACAAAGATGCATACAGGGAATTAATTGAAGGCATGCAAATGATGAATACACTTCACTACTCTAGCACAACAGGGTTCTTAAATCACGAGAGAATAGGATAGGTGGTTCACTAGTTTAAAAAGTCACATCTTTTTATCCTTAATAGAGTAAGACAGATTATATCACTCAAACATACCCATGCAAACACTACCGTTATTAACCATTGTTGGTTTTAACTTGTGACTTGTGCCCTCAGTTACACATCAAGCATATCCACAATAATAGTCGAAGCACAACATAGTACTTAACCAATGTGTATAAATCAAGCAAGGCATAATACATCTCACAAAGCACATCATAAAAATTCACATCTCAATATTAGTCTTTTAATTAAGCATAATAAGGATGATACAGTTATGAACAAGTAAATTTCTTATTTTCATTAATCAAATTAATAATACTGAACCACTGAAATAAATTAACTAACATCTCATAATCAATGAAAGTAGTGAAGCTAAATCAATCATATTGGTTCAATCTAAACTAATAACATAAGTCTCAGTATAAATATGTTAGATATCCATAAGCAAGCACAAAACATCTTAGAATAACCAATACAGAACTATGTAGCAAGCATGAAGGCACAAATGCCTATGGGCCTTACAATGAACCCTTGGAAAAGGATTCTGGAGGGCTAATTTTTGGAGAATTTTTGTCAGCCATTCTATTTGTTTAATCACTTAACTATTAGGAGTATCTAATGCTTCAAAATGAAAAAGAAAATTGGGAGACACAAGATACAAGAAACCAAAGGCTTAATCACATTTGTTTAGCCACTTATGTCTTTTTAGCATCTTAGTTTCAGCACCATGAGTTATATGCTATGCAACCCTTTAACACTTATCAACATTGTGTTTTTAGTTTCCCATGCAAAATAGTTGTGGTGTATTAAGATTGGAATGAGTTGTTGATCCATGATGTAGAAAGAAAAGATAGAACACAAAATTCAAGTTGGTGCAAGAACTTCCCTGTAAGTACAAGATTTGATACTTTATACTTAGTGCATTTACAATATCTATTTATAGTTTCACAGAATTTTGCAACTTAAAAATGAGCATAGTGTAGAAGGTATAGTTTACATGCAAAACAAGAACAGATGGATAGCACTGCTGTAAAATACATGGGAAAACATGCACTTGGAAAAAGGGGGACCCAAAAAGGAGTTTGTAAGAGTAAGATGTGGGATCTTGAAGTTCTCAAAACAAGAATTGCACAACAAAATTTAGTAGAAATTGCAATTTCCAAAAAACTAGGGCAGTAAGTGCAAAAAAGGAATTCACCAATGCATAGCTGAGGAAAAAATTGCTAGGGTAAAAAAAACTCAATTGAAATTGGACTTGTGAGACTAAGAATGAGCCTCGCAAAGTTGGGCACCAAAATCAAAAGTTTAATTGTGAAGGCAAGGTCCTCCTAAGGTGTAGGATGATGTTAGCATAACATGGCAGTTTAAAATAAGGACACTAGTGAGGGTCAAGCCTCAGTTGTGATGTGGCAGACCAAGTGGGCACAAGTCACATAGGTGACAAGTACATGTGGCACCGGTTGTACAACAATCAATCAATGGTTGAGGTGGCAGAGTTTGAGGTAGGTACTATTCATTGTATGAACAATGAACGTTTAGAGAATGTTACTTCGACATGGATAGGCAATGTCAGAGGATACAATATATTTAACTATTGTCACAAGTCGTGTAGGGTTGACCATTCAAAGTTAATGCACTAATAGAGTATACCCATGGATGCTAGTGAGTGGAGTTAGATGCATGGGAGTTATCATGGAAGGAGGTCATTGGATAGAACTATCTAGTGGGAGAGGATGCCAATTGGAAGGCTAGAGTGGTGGTGAAGGGTGCCACTAGAGAAGTGGGGTGTATCATTGTTGGGGAAGGACATACACTAATGCAAGTGCTTGAACACCATTGTGGGTACAAGAGGTACCTTGTCGACAAAGATTGCCTGATCACCATTGTGGGTACAAGAGGTACCTTGTTGTATACAAACCAGATAACCTTAGTCAATGTCAAAATACCTCCCCCCATAGGACTCTTAATCCTTCAATAATAACTCAAACAGTACCACCTTGTTATTACAAGCATACATATTGAGCTTTGCTCGGGATTATACAAGAAAGTCTCCCCTCTACAACATGAGGTAGGAAAAATGAGAGTGGGGCTTTAGATGAAGTGCTCAGATTTGGGCAAATGGACAATCATCCCTGTGGTTTTTGATCCTTCTGAAAGCAATGGCAGGCACAAAATCCTATCAGTTTGCATTGAAAGGTGTGTTACTTGCAAGAGAGACCACAAAACATGCACCCAAAAACCAAGGTTATCCAGCTTTCCCATGTTCGATTCGGATGAAATTATTCTGAGAATCGATGTTGTGTTGTGCATTAATCAGAGGAACGAATGTTCCTTAAATAGATTACAAAATACGATGTTTCTAAAAGAAACAATCGTTTACAAAGGACGAAGTTAGAAACATCAATGAGATGATCATTAACGTCAAAAATAGAAAGATATTATTTTAATACCCTCCCTTAATGGTCATCATTCTAACTACCGAGATAACAAAGAAGGGTGCCCCCTTCGTCTCAGAACGTTGCTGCAACAAAAAACAAGAGCCTGCCACTGACTTTGCCACTTGAGAGGAGTCTGCCACCAACCCTCCCAGAAACTGCAGAACTTCTGGAAATAACAACACCAACCGTCCAACCTGAAGTTGGAAAACTGTCCCTCCCTGTAACCAGAGACATACCGAGAACAGCTGCTATGATTTTGAGGAAAAATCAGCAAACCCTCCAATCTTCTGCAGATGAGCATGACGCCCCAGAACAGACTGCAAGAAGCCAGATGTGCAGATGTTCGCCCTAGCTGCGACCAAAAAACGGACTGCACCAAACCACGATTTTTGAGGAAAAAATCGCCAAACCCAAGATTACAAATCATCGTTTTTTCGAAAAAACGGTAAAAACCAAAGAGCCCTCCTGAATGACAGAAACCCTGACAAGGGTATACAGGAGAAAAACTCTTAATTTTTGAGGACAAAATTATAAACCCTCCCGGAACCCAGAAGACAGATTTTTTTTTTTTCTTTTACGGGACAAAAAATATTTAAAAACCCAGAACATCGATTGTCGGCTTCAAAAAAGAGAGTTTGAACCCTAGCCGCTGAACAAAGTGCACAAAACGAGGCACGAAAAACGAAGCACCCAGAAAAATCGGACGACAACCCAGTTGAGATCTCGGAAAACCCACCAGGAATCTGTAATCAGAAAATTTTTCCAACTTGAAACTGAGGCACAAATTTCGAGACACGAACTTCGAGACGCCCAGAAAAATTTGAGACCGACCCATTTGAGATCTTGAAAAACCCATAAGGAATCTGCAATTAAAATAATTTTTCGACTTTATCTGAGGGTTCAAAACCCTAGTCGAGATTCCAGAAAGCCCTAGGCAATGAATAAATTTAGCCCAGCAAAGCGAACTGCGAAATGAGCGGAAGATCGACCAAGCGTTTCTCAGAAACAAGCGTCCAAAGAAACGCGGGCAAACAGAAGCCGCCTCACAAAAAACGCAAAAAAAAATCGCGTTTGAAGTCGTCAGAAGAAATTCATGCGGCCTGGGCACAAAAACATGGCCAGAAGAAATCACGGGATTTGTCCTGAACAAAGAAAAGCGACCAGAAAATGGCGAACACAAGATTCGCGCCAAGTAAACACGAAATCGCCCCAGAAACCCTCGAATTTCTTGCAGAAGAGCCACGATTAAATCACGAAATTGCTACCAGGAGGGTCACGATTTTCATCACGAAAATCTGTAAACAGAAACCCTCGAATTTCGAATTACACGAAGCACGAGGTTTGATCACACGAAAAATCTTTGAAAAAATTTCCACTAAAAATCTGCTCGAAATTTTTAGAATGATAAAAAATTTCAAAAAATTTTAACCACGCTCTGATACCATGTTACAGAATCGATGTTGTGTTGTGCATTAATCAGAGGAACGAATGTTCCTTAAATAGATTACAAAATACGATGTTTCTAAAAGAAACAATCGTTTACAAAGGACGAAGTTAGAAACATCAATGAGATGATCATTAACGTCAAAAATAGAAAGATATTATTTTAATAGAAATGAAAGTCTAACCTGACTTTTTTTTAACCTTTTAGATACAATTTTAAGGTTAAAATCTCTCCATCATTTATTGAGAATCCGTTGTAGTAAAAATCACTCCTAATCCTAGTGCTCTTGAACGGAAAATGGACTAAACTTAGGACATCATGGCTTTGATACAATGTTAGATTTTGCAATAAACAAAGCATAACCGAGACCTAATGCCTATGAATTAGTCACAAACACTATTCTATGGTCAAGATTTGAAAACTGAATACGTAGAATAATGCTAATCCAGTAATCAAGTTATGAATGCAAAGAGGATGAGTGCATGAGGAGAGGAGGTGGAAAGGAGGTGGAAAGCTCAACCGATAGAGAGTGTTAACTCTGAAGTCTTTGCAAATGAAAGAGTAACTCCTATGTAAGAATGTGACACCTCTCACCCTATGACTCATACTTTGACTAGCCTAAGCACACTTAACAATGTGTAGGAAAATACATAATATAAATAAACTAATAAAATGAAATAAACTCTACATCAATTTGTTTTTGTCTGCAAAATCCCAAACTTAGCCGTATAGTCTTAAAACAACCTTGTACGAACCCCTACTGTATGGTGGGTTCCAAAACAGACTGTACGGCCTTTTGCTAATAACTTCACAACTATACGCTCAAGTGCTCATTGCTCTCCATTGTATGCTATCAAGTTAGGATTCCTGGCACTCTATGGTATGCATTTGTTGTACACCTCCATGTTGATGCTGCTCTAGCTGTACAGTCTAAGCATTGTGCTCCAGCCGTATGGTCTGAACATTCTGTCCGAGTTGTACAGTTTGAACATTCTGCTCCAACCATCCAAGTTCCATTCATTGTACAGTCCTTTCCTGCAGCTGTATGGCTCTGTCCCACAGCTGAATGGTCCTATTTAGGAGACTGGTTATCCATACAGTCTGTGGAAGCAAGCAATATAGTGAAAAGTGTTTTGGGGAGTCCATTGTACACATTGATTGTCCAGTAAATCTTTTGTCCAGTCCACAAAATTGATTCATTTGCACTGTTATTGGTGGATACATTCCCCATACAATTCAGCGCATGCCTTGCAGAAATCTACACACATTCAGCATAGTGAAATCAGCAAGTTCCTCCATATATTTCCAGCTGAGAATGCATTGCTTATTTAAAGCTGGCTGTGCAAGAAAATCAGTATCCCAGGGGCGCCATCAGTCTTTGTTGTGATACATTTGGGTTTTGCTAAGTCTGTTTTGTCTGAATGTGATAAAAATCAGTAAGTAGGAAGGTATTCCTCTTCTCCCCTACCACTAAAATATGGAATACTTTCCTTGATAGTATGTGATATGTATCATTTTGTTCTTTGCTTGTCTCTAGGAATCTGACTTTCCTTTTTGTTTATATTTGTTTCATCAAATATTTTGTTAGTTCCATGTTAGCTTTGGTTAGTTGTTAAGAGAGACTTTTAAGTGGTTGCCAACAATTGCAATCTAACTGGCAACTATGACGCACTTTAAATAAGTTTCTCATTGTCAGGGAAGCGAGTCTGATTATAGACATAGTCCTCCCTGGTCTATGTTTTCATTGTACAAGTACTGTCCTGGAATAAAGCAATCATTGTTCATCATCTACAATAGGTTGGTATCTACTGTTATGTTCTATTTACATTGCAATTGGTAGTGTAATAGTTTTATAGTGAACACCTCCAACTAGAAACATTTTGTAGTTTACCCTTCATTGTGCTTATGTTGCATAGGACATGTTTTTTTAGTTCAAGAGGACCAAGGTCTTGCTGCTTTTTTCTACATTGATACCTGGACACTCTCAAAGTTTGTATGAAAGCATGATTCTTTGAAACATTAGAGCGATATTTGTATTTTAGTATGTGCGTAATAGGCTTCACACAGGTCTTGGATTAAATTATTAGAATCTTGTTAGAACATTTTCACAACTTAATTTTTAGGACAGATCTCAAATATGGTTGACAGTGATCAGAAATATACTTGGATGAGTGAGGAAGGAGAATGCTTGAATATACCTATGTAGTAGAAAAACTATTCTTATTCTATGTTGTGATTTATTGTAAAACCAATTTATGGATAGTATTTTATCCCTACTAAAGGTTGACCAAAGTATAGTTTTTGCTGCTGTTTAGCCAGGTCAAGAATGATGGCTGCCTTTGCATCCAGATCCAGATTATCATATAACACATCAAATTATGAAATACTTTCAAAATATTTCCCAATGAATCCATGGAAGAATATAAACTATAGGATTCTAACATCTTTTGAGGGATGTTATACACACATGCATATATACATAATATACATACATGTATATTCCTATGTATATATAGGTGAATATGTATGTACACATGTACATATATGTATATTTGTATATACATAATAACACAGACACACACGTGTGTGCACAAACATATATCCTTGTTCATTACCTTTGGAATTTTAGGATCATTTTGAGGTTGTGATTTATAGACTTCAACTTGGTAATAGTATATGACACAGACTTCAGCTTGGTAATTTAGTATGGAATGCTCACATCTTGTTGGTTGGAACTTCTTGCATCTGTCTTGGTTGCAGATGATTCAAGTTTTTATATAGCTGTTCATATAAATGTTGATCATAACACAGGTTTGCACGAGTTGGTTCTGTGGTTCTAGCCATACATGATGCTAGCGATGTGATCTTGGAGTTCAGCAAGATGCTCAAATACATTGGCTATGATTTTGTCCCAAGCATTACTTTCATCATTTTTGTCATTTCATGGGTTGCCTTACGCCTCATTTACTTTCCTATCTGGATCATTTGGAGCACAAGGTAAGCTTTCATTTTTCCAATTTGTTACTTTGTAATCTCTTACATATGGTTTTATGGCAAATGCTAGCTCAAGTATACACAGGTCCACTCAAGATTACTTTATAAAGGATAATTGAAACTTATACTGTGCATTTTACCGTTCTCATCATCAACTTCATTTTATCTTTCACCCACTATTTGCCATTTACATTCCATTTCATGTTCTCTTTTCTTTTCCACACATGCCCAATATTTGTTTACTAAATAGAAAAAAACATTTTCAAATGCAAGAAAAGCAGAAGAGTTCTAGGGAAAATTTTAATGAAACCTTCCATTTTTCAGTTTAGAAATCTTGGCAAATATTTTTCAACATTAAAATTTTAATATTTTGTCTGGTGACAATATAAAGGTGCTTTCCAATTTACTTTATGCATTCAAATTCATAAATAATAGGTTGGAAAATTCTCATTTAAAATATATTTGTTTTCTTGAAATTGAGGTAAATCTCAATTCAACATGAGGGATTATTTTAGGAGAAATCAAAGAAAAATAGCCACTTGGTGAATGTTAGGCACTAAAATTTTCCGTATATGGGACAACAAATCACTTGGGAGTTCTGTCTAAATGTTGAGTTCCCACAACAACTGATCCTTTCAGATTTACCTCCCAACTAAATATGGGCATTCTCATTCCCCTTGCTCTTATTGAGCCAATAAGACTTGTCAATTGGAGGAGGAATATGTTAATGCTGCAACACTGATAATCACAAGCTGTCATGAATGTCTAACAAATGCATTCCAATTTCTCTGATGTATACTTTTCTATTTTGTGAAGTAATGACAGGAAAGGGAAAAAGTTTAAGCCAATAAAACACTAAAGATGTCATAAAAAAATTGGCCATGGGGTAAGTGCAAGGTGTGAGGGGGAAGGTGGGTACAATTGCAGCCAAAATCAGTGAGGAAATTTCACAAAAATTGTCTGCACAATGTGAGCATGTTACCAAAATAAACCCTTTGAAAATAGGTCATGTGGATTTTGTATCTCTGTGTAGACACAAAACTTACTTCCTGAGCCCAACTTTTTCTCTGCCTTTTGTTGTACCCATACAAATTTTTTGTATTGTGTGAAAGAGTCAAGCTAAAGTCTTTGTTTTCCTTAAACAAATCATGTTGTTTGCCTTTGGTGTTCTTTTTGTATGTTCACAAAATCACAAAACAAGTTCTTCAAGTCAGTTATCACAACAGACAAGGAATTGCTGTTGAAAGAATTTATTAAAGCTGTAAACAAATGTGTATCTGATTGCAGGAATCCAATGAGGACACAACTAATAAAATCAAGCTCAAGTTTCAAAATACACTCATTGGGGTGCACCTGAAAATGATAAAACACCAATTTCAAAAATCAATGTAGGGTAGCATGTGTATAACTAAGATGAGCATCTAAGCATCAAGGTTTGACTTCAAATTCAAATGTTTGAAGGCATGTGCAATGGTTTGCATGGGAATTGAAGTATGCACTCAACAAAGGAGAAGATCATTTCAAAAACTGTGCTTTCATTGCTCGGGGTGTGTAATGTCCCCTTTTCAAGCGTGATGAATTCAGTTGACTATTGGCCTATTCCGAAGACCCGTAGGCTACTCGGAGGGTGAAATTAGGGTTTCCTGTTTTGGGGGTTGTTGTTGCTCAAAATTTGGAGATTGAATTGTAGATTCTTTTTGGGTTTTCAGAGAGCTTCGCAGTGGTGTGACTTGCTTTGCATTCCGAGCACCTTCAGGAATTTACTATTTTTAGTAAATTCTATTTCTGGCAGTGGTCCTGTTGTTTTCGGCACAGTGAGCCAATTTTTTTTTTGAAATGCGATTACAAACAACATGCACCCGTTAGGGTTAGCAAATAACTAAACAATGCAGAATTCAACTCTAACCAAGGATGTACACCAGGATCCCGAGATGGGCAAGGTGTTAGCATGTGGTCAGAGGATCTCGATGCAATGCACAAACTGAAATAACCCTAACCAAGAATGCGCCGGATGACGGTGAGCATATGGTCAGAGGATCCCTATCAATTACAATGCTGAAAGTAACTCAACACCAAGTATGTGCTACCCAATCCAGAATGGAAATGAGGCGACCATATGGTGGAGATATTAACACTACAATGCAATTCAAAGTAAATAGGCGGCAAGCTAGCCTCTTCCACTTATTCAGTGGGTAATACAAAGCATGCAATGAAAGATATTAAGAAATGCTGACAGTACTACTCTTCAGCTTACAAGTAATAAGAAGTGCCTGCAATAACATGGATTAGATGTATCTTCAATTGCTGCAAAGGTAAATGGGACCTCCACAAGACTTAGTATGACTTCCTAATACCAACTCTTCACCAAAATGCACTTTACTCAAATCTGATATGACAGATCAGCAGCTCGAATGACAGAACCAACACTCTAACATCTCACTAAAATGCACATATCTCACTCAATACCCACCCAAATGAAGTGAAATCAAATGCATAACACCCTAATAAGTATGGCGACCAAGATGGGATACCACAAACACACCAATTAACCCTTAATTATTTCTGGCACAGATCCCAATGAAGTACATATGGTACGGCCCACCAAGAGGGGCGATTTTACTTTATAAAATCCAATTCTCAATCAAAAAATCTATAACTTTCCAAGAAGGGTCGCCCCTAGCAAGGAATCTCAACTCATCAGTACCCAGAATGAGATGAATTTTATTTTGAACTTTATGATTGAAACTACAAATCTGATATAACATTCAGCAACTCCAGAAATGATAGATTATGCAATTAACTGAACTTCAAAAGACAAAACAAAGCTACAATGCAAACCTCATTACAAAATCTCTCACAAGAAGACTAAATTCTCCACTAGATGCTATCTCTTAAGCATGAAGTCGAGCCAAGCTAGGAGGCATTCATTCCTCGAAGCAATCCCAACACCATTCCGGCAGCATAACAATACTTCAGACATAAGATATCCAAGTGAGGACCCAAGGCTTCCTTTTATAATTTTGAGAAGGCCCCCCAAAAGCTTCTAGAAACCCTAATATTCAAATTTGAAATAAGTCCATTTCCCTCCAAGAGATGGCGTCCCTTTTCAAGCTTCCACTTTTGACTTTTATATTTTAATTCACCTTTCCAAGAAATAGGCGTCCAATTTCAAGCTTCCTTTTTGACTTTAATAAAATATAAAATCATCTCCATGAGGCGCCCACCCTTGAAAACCCACTTTTTAAAACAACCTTTAAGTTATAAGCCTAGGCCAAGGGGGAAAATATAACATTAAAACATAACATTATTTGAATAAAAGAACTTATCTCTCCACAAAGCATCCCCAAGGCCAAAATTGAACAATTCAACTGAGTCGATTGAAGAGGAAAGCCAACAAAACTGGAACCAATCCGACAACTGCCAAAAAATAGAATTTACTAAAAATAGTAAATTCCAGAAAGTGCCCGAAATGCCAAGCAAGTCACACCACTGCGAAACTCTCTGAAAATCCAGAAAGAATCTGCAATCCAATCACCAAGAGTCGAGCAACAACAACAACCAAAACAGGAAACCCTAATTCCACCTTCCGAGTAGCCTACGAGTCTCCGGAATAGGCCAACGGTCAACTGAAAGGATCATGCTCGAGAAGGGGACATTACATACACCTAGATAGGGTGGCGCACGAGTGATGGTACCATGGCCTAGTCACCTTGGGTCATCGGTCTATCACTACCTATGACGAGTTCACCAATAGACTCATAGAGAGATTTGAGAAAAAGGATCCAGAAGTGCATTTCAAGGAGTTGGCACAGCTGAGACAATATGGCACAGTTGATGCCTACATAGCTGAGTTTCAGAGACTTTCAGTCATGGTCACAGGAATCATTGAGAGGCGTTTGGTGATCCTATTCAGTGAAGGGTTGATGGAGCCACTCAAGGGATGGATTAAAGCTTTTGATCCACCCTCCTTACAAGAGGCAATGAAGAAAGCAAGAAATATGGAGTGGGCTGCTCCTAAAGCAAAATTTCAATCCAAGCCATCATTTCACAAAAAGGATAAAGGAAAAAGACCTCACCATAAGGAGTTCAAACAACATAAAACTCATGTCACAAGGTTGGATCCAGAGACACTTAACGAACTCCGAAGAAAGGGGTTATGTTTCCGGTGTAGAGAAAAATGGTCCCAAAATCATATTTGCCCAAAGGGAGTCAAAATTCATCAAATTGAATAGTATTCAGCTAAAGAAAGTAATTCTGATTTTTCAGACCAGCAGTCTGATTTTGAAGACAACGAAGTGGAAAGAGCTCTAGAAGAGTCTGAAGATGAAAAAGTGGAGGTACTTTGGCTCAACTTTCGAGCTTTCACAAAAATGAATCCTTCAAAGTTCGAGGGATGATTAAGGGGCAGCGAATAGTTGCTTTGATTGATACTGGAGCAACGCATAACTTCATTGATGAAGTTGTAGTGGCAAAGAAAGGGCTTCAAACGGAAGAATTTGAAGGCTTCAAGGTTATGGTTGCTGATGGGTTTCACATCTCTTGCACCAAGAAGATTTCAAACATGTCTATGCAATTGGGAAACTATGAAGTCAAGGATGACTTCTATGTAGTCAACATTGGAGATACGGATGTCGTACTAGGCATTCAATGGCTGCGTTCGCTTGGAGAGATCTCTCTAAATCTGCAAACCATGGAGCTCAAGTTTCAATCCAACGGGAAGAAGGTAGTGCTAAGAGGAATGTCCAATAGTGGTCCTCGGATTGTGTCATTCAAGAGAATGGCAAGGCTGATTCGTCATGATCAAGTTGAGTGGGCTGCAGAATGTATGATTCTTCCTGCTAGTCCGGTTGAAACAAAGAGAGACTATCCTCCTGATATTCAGTCTATACTCACGAAGAAGAGCAAGGTGTTTGCTGATTTACCTCCTGGGCCACCTCCTGAACGGGGTTCGGAGCATGTCATAGAGCTCAAGGAAGGGGCTAAGCCAGTTATCACAACACCATATCGGTACCCTAAGAAGCAAAAGGATGAGATTGAGAAAAACATTAAGGAACTCTTGGAGATGGGCTTCATTCGTCCAAGTAAGAGTCCCTTCGCTTCAGCAGTTGTTCTTGTGAAGAAGAAGGATGGTACCATCCGCATGTGTGTGGATTATCGTGCTTTGAATCAAAGCACAATAAAAAATGATACCCCATAGATGAGCTCATTGATGAGCTACATGGAGCCAAGTTCTTTTCCAAGATTGATTTGAGGTCGGGCTACTACCAGATTCGGATGAGAGGGTCTGATGTGGAGAAGACAGCATTTAAATGTCACTATGGTCACTTCGAGTTTTTAGTCATGCCATTTGGGTTGACTAATGCTCCTGCTACCTTCCAGTCTTGTATGAACAGAGTCTTTCAGAAGCAGTTAAGGAAGTTTGTACTGATATTTTTTGATGATATCCTTATTTTCAGCAAGACATGGGAAGAACATCTCAAGCACTTGGAGGAAGTGCTTAGCATCCTAGAGTCAAAAAGTTTGTTTGCCAAAGAATCCAAATGTGAATTTGGAATGAAGGAGCTACTTTACCTTGGTCACATAATCAGTGCTGATGGAGTAAAGGTTGACCTTGAAAAGATCAAGGCAATAGTTGATTGGCCACCTCCAGAGAACCTGACTCATTTGAAGGGTTTTTGGGTCTTTGTGGTTTTTACAGAAGATTTGTGAAGGGCTACTCACAAAATGCTGCTCCTCTTACTGACCTCACGAAAAAGGGGGCTTTTTGTTGGTCAAAAAAGGCTCAAACTACTTTTGATAAGTTTAAGAAGATCATGAGCTCTTGTCCGGTTTTGGCTATTCCAGATTTTTCCAAGCCTTTCGAGCTACAGTGTGATGCATCCGGAGAAGGTGTTGGGGCTGTTTTGATGCAAGACAAGCATCCCATTGTGTTTGAGAGTAGAAAGTTAAGAGGTGTTGAAAGGACCTACTCCATCTATGACAAGGAAATGCTTGCAATCATGCATGCATTAGCTAAGTTCAAACAGTATTTGGTGGGGAGCAAGTTTGTGGTCAAGACTGATCACAATAGTCTCAAGCACTTCATGCATCAGAAGGATTTGAACGAGAGACAACAAAAGTGGGTGAGTAAGCTTCAAGCTTACGATTTTGACATTGAATATGTCAAAGGGAAAAACAATATTGTGGCTGATGCTCTATCTAAGAGACCTCATTTGAGCTCATTGTGCGAGCTTACTGCTGATTGGAAAGATATGTTGCTTGCTGATTATGCCAAAAATCAGTTTGCAACTAGCATCATTGAAGGTACTTTTCATAACAAAAGGTACAAGGTGGTTGAAGGGCTGATACACTACAAGGGTAGAATTTTTTTGGTGGCTGATTCTAAGCTCAAAAAGAAGATTTTGATGACATTCCACTTGCTGGACATCAGGGTTTCTTCAAGACATATAGGCAGATTCGGGAAAGATTTTCTTGGAAAGGGCTGAAAGGGGAAGTTCAACGCTACATCCAGGAGTGTCCCACTTGTCAGATGAACAAGAATGAGCATACTCTACCAGCTGGTCTGCTGCAACCTCTTCCCATTCCCAACCAAAAATGGGAAAGCATATGAATGGACTTCATCACCGGGTTGCCAAAGGTCCAAGGCAAAGATTGTATTTATGTTGTGGTGGACAGATTAACAAAGTTTGCTCACTTCTTTGCCATCACGAGCTCTTTTTCAGCAGCTCAAGTTGCAGATTTGTTTTTTCATGAGGTGTTTAGGTTGCATGGGTTGCCGAAAAACATTGTGAGTGATAGGGACAGCAAGTTCCCAGGCATTTTTTGGCAAGAAGTCTTTAGGATGAGTGGTACGGTGCTCACACCTAGCACTAGTTATCACCCTCAAACTGATGGACAAACAGAGATAGTGAACAAGTGGTTGGAAGGCTATCTGAGAAACTATGTTTCGGAGCAGCAAAGAGCATGGGTGAAATGACTTCACATAGGAGAGTATTGTTACAATTCTTCCTTTCACATGTCAATAAGGATGTCACCTTTTATGGCTCTTTACGGTTATGAGGCTCCTAGCTTTGCTGATTTGGTGTTTGGTGATAGCAAAGCGCCTCAAACCAAGGATTTGTTGCAGCAGAGTCAAGATATCTTGAAATCCTTGAAGAACAACCTTCAGATTGCACAGAATCAGCAAAAGATGTACGCTGATCAGCGGCGTGTTGAGCGCTCTTTTGAGGTTGGAGATATGGTTTATCTTCGACTGCAGCCTTACAGACAGTCTACTCTCAAGAAGAGTGAAGCTGAGAAGCTCAAACCTCGTTTCTATGGGCCATTCAAAGTTATCAGAAAGGTTGGAGCAGTAGCTTATGAATTGGAGCTACCTTCAAATAGCAGAGTACACAATGTCTTTCACGTGTCTCGCCTCAAGAAGGCACTTGGACACAATGTTGTTGCTTCATCATAGTTACCACCTTTGGATGAAGGACAGTTTTGATCCCAGAAGAGATTCTTGATTCCAGAGAGCGTTCTTTGAGAAAAAGAACAATCAGAGAGTACTTGGTGAAGTGGAAAAACTTGCCTATGGAGGATGTGACTTGGGAGAATGAGGAGATTCTGCAGCATCCAAACTTGCGATTGCTTGACGACAAGCAATCTTGGGGAGGGCGGACTGTAATGTCCCCTTTTCAAGCGTGATGAATTCAGTTGACCATTGGCCTATTCCGGAGACACGTAGGCTACTCGGAGGGTGAAATTAGGGTTTCCTGTTTTGGGGGTTGTTGTTGCTCGAAATTTGGAGATTGAATTGCAGATTCTTTCTGGGTTTTCAAAGAGCTTCGCAGTGGTGTGACTTGCTTTGCATTCTGAGCACCTTCAGGAATTTACTATTTTTAGTAAATTCTATTTCTAGCAGTGGTCCTGTTGTTTTCGGCACAATTGGCTCTCTTCTTCAGCCGGTTCAGTTGGTTTGTTCATTCTTGGCCCTGGGATACATTTTGGAGTGATAAGTCAAGTTGAATTAAATAATGTTATATTTTAATGTTGACCCCTTGGCCTTGTGCTTCACTTCAAGTTGTTTTTAAAAGGTGGGTTTTCAAGGGTGGACGCCTCATTGGAGGTAATTGAATATTTTTAAAAGGTTTTATTTCATGCTTGAAGGAGGACACCTTTTTGGCGGAGATATAATTTTAAAATAAAGTCAAAAATCAGCTTTGAAAGTGGACGCCTATACTTGGAGGGAAATGAAGTCAAATTCAAATTTGAATTGGGGCGCACTTTCTAGATGCTTCTAGAGATTCCTTGTTGGGCTTATAAAAGAAGACCTCTCCTCTTCATTTCACATCTTATGTCTTGAGTATTGTTATGCTGTCGAAATGGTGTTGGAATTGCTTCGAGGAATGAATGCCTCCTAGCCTTGGCTCGACTTTGTGCTTGAGAGATAGCATCTAGTGGAGAAGTTAGCTTGTTGTTGATAGGATTTTTGTAGTGAGGTTTGCATTGTAGCTTTGTTTTGTCTTTGAAGTTCAGTTCTTGCATTTTATGTCAATTTTCTGGAGTTGCTGTTTATCATGGCTGAGTTGTAGTTTCATTCATATATTTGAAAATAAAAATATTTTGGTTTTGGGTATTGCATAATCTGGTCTAACCTCTTGGGGCGCCACTTTATGCAAGTTTGCAGATTTTTTGGTGAAGGCCTTATTTTTATTTAAGAAAATCGCCCCTTCTTGCTAGCCGCCCCTCTCTTGGCTGCATTGGAATGCGTACTTAATAAAACATTGGAGTTGTGAGGAGTTTCTTTGATGTAACTTGGGCGCCTTCATCCTAGGGAGATAATGCATTTGATTTGAGGGCTTTTGGTTGAGAATTGAGGGAGTTGTGAGCATTTTAGTAGGGTTCAGTGTTGCTGGTTAAGAAATTTCAGTCCATGTTCAGTCATATCAGTTTGCATAAAGTCTGTCATTTGAGTTGGGTTTGGGTAGGAAGTCATTGTGAGCATTAAGGAGACATCATACTATATTGCAACAGTGTTAGACTTTCTTATTATATGTTATTAGCAGGCACTCTCTGATTATTGTAAGCTGAACAGTAGTACTGTCAGCAATCTTACTTCCTCTTCTTATGCTTCATTGTAATACCCGCTGAATAAGTGGAAGAGGCTGGCTTGCCGCCTATCTTACTTTGAATATTGCATTGTAGCTCATTAGAATCTCCGCCATATGGTAGCTCCATTCCCACCTTGGGTTGGAAAGCATATTCTTGGCGTCGAGTTACTTTCATCATAGTAGTTGGTAGGGATCCTCTGACCATATGCTCGCCGTCATCTGCGCATTCTTGGTTAGGGTTATTCAGTTCAGCATTGCATTGAGATCCTCTGACCATATGCTCACACCTTGCCCATCTCGGGATCCTGGTGTACATCCTTGGTTAGAGTTGGATTCCGCATCGTTTTGGTTTAAGTGCTAACCCTAACGGATGTGTGTTGCATTGCTTATTGTAATAAAAAATTGAAAGAAATTGGTTCGGAATATTTCAGGGTGCATGTAGAGCATTGTTGTGCTTATAAGCATGGGGAGTAAAGGATGATGAACATGAGGATGCTTTGAAAAGAGGATTGGAATGCAATCAAGGGATAGTGCAAAGGTGTGTGCCTTCTAAAGGAGGATAACTTGTTTACAAAACAAGCTCAACATCTAGTGCATAGTTGCAAGCTTGGGGTGAAAGTACGTACCTCAAGCACACACCTCATTGAAGGAACATTTAATTAAATTAATATCAAAAACAAAGTGCAAACAATTAGTAGAGAAGCACTTGCATGGTGTTTAGGCGCACACTCATAAGGGAGAAATATTTTGTCATTTGTAGTGTTGAGGTGCTCACCAATATGTAGGTGATAGCTGACTATAAAGAGAGAGGTTTAGTTCAAAGGGGTGGGATGCTATATAGAGATTTCTAGTTTCTAAATTAAAGTCTTTTTTTGGCTATGTATGGACATTCCTAACAAAGAGGCCAACTAGGATAATTTTAGAGGTATTTTATTAATAGGTTCTTGCCCAACACAGCTGACTAGACTAAGTTTAGAGATATTGTCATGTCCCCTTTTCAAATGAGATTATAGTAATAATAAATTATAATAATAATAAATTAAAATACTTAAAATATAAAATTAAAGTTTAATTTTATCAAAGGTCAAGGGGCATGTGAAGAATCATGACTATTGAAGGAAAAAGATATATAAGAGACACCAAACAAGGAGAATTGGGGCCATATGAAGAATACATCTTTTATTATCTGATTATTACTCCTTTGCAACATGGAACTTCGGTTCATTTAACTTGAGGACGAAACCCCTCATGGCAGAAATTGAAGGATTGAAACCCACAATTTCTGAAGAGTGATTTAACATGGAAATCACCATTGTCCATATATGATTTTGGTTTGGTGTGGGATTTATCTAATTATTTTGAAAAGAATGAGAGGTTGCTTTATATATTTGAGTAATTGATTTTCTTGTAGCATTTGTTTCCTTTGGAAAGCATAAGCCATATCAATCTGCCTTGTCCGTATTATTTGAAAAGGGCAACTTATTGTTTATTGGCTGTGTAACCTCTTATCACCTTGCTGGCTGCACAAGTCTCAAAGGAAATCTTGCCACACAGTTTTAGAATTCCTAGTTGACTGCTCAGCTGCAATGATCAATCCTTCTTAAGTCTGATTGCTACTAAAAAGGGAGGTTTTCTACTGAAATAAAGGGTTGTAACAATCTGTTTGGAGGCTGAAATTTATAGGACTTATTGATGCAGGCTATATGATTTATTTGATATTTCTGTTTATTGTTGCAGTCTGCTTATATCTTACAGTTTAAAAACTTCATCTTATATTTTCCCTACAATCTGCCATACACTATCAGAAGGATAAACTTTAAATCCAAATTATATAATCAAAATTATAATTTTTAGGATAAATTAATATTTATAATCAAGTATGCACTTATTATTGTGAGTTAGAGTTATTTATTTAAGACAAAATAAGGAAATTTTAGAACGGGACATTAAATTGGTATTAGAGCAGCAGTCTTGCTAGCCTACGGGTCTAAATCTAGTTTATGTAGCGGAGCCAAAGAAACTAGAGGGCCTTGGAGAGAGAAAAATAAACTAGAGACACCATTACAAGGGGCTAGCAACTAAATTAGAGAGAATAAGATGGTTGATCAAGAGGGAGAATGAGAGAATGAGGGGAAGGCTTATATGCAAAGACATGAACAAATGACACAATTGCTCCTTAAAACACTTCAAAATATGAATAATACAATCAGTTCGCTTAGGCCTGCACGAGCTAATGAAGGAGAAGGTAGTAATTCAAATCATTCAGAACTTCACTTGGATCACCACCCAAAATCACACAACTCACATTCTTATTGCAAGTATGTGCAATTGGTGTTGTCATTGATGTCAACAAGCTTATGTGTTGTCATTGATGTCAACAAGCTTATGTGTTGTCATTGCTGTCAATTGTATGAGAAGGAGATTATTGCAAGGATGTGAGCAGTTGGTATTGAGTTGGTGTTGTCACTGATGATGCTTTGATTAATTGCGTTATGTTGTCATTAGTAAGCTATCGGTGTCAGCCTCTAGTGTTGCTTTGATAAGCTTCTACCTATGGATGTATGGTTGAGTTGCTATGTTGTAATTGGCTTGGTGGTGATGAGGAAGTGCTGAAGATGTTGAAGATGTGTCTCTAATGCTTGGTTTCCAAGTGCTTTTGAGAAAATTTAAATAAAAAGAGAAACAGTGTGTTGTAGTGGTGTTTTGTGTTGCAGAGTAGCATTTTGGTTTGGCTCCGCATTTCTTCTATGTTGAAAATCTGCTTGTGTGGTTTGGATATGTTGATTAGAGGTGTTTAGAGGTATTGAGTCCAAAATTTGGTGTGTTGGATCGATGTGCAGAGGAAGGTGTGTTCACCAGTGTGTGAATTGTGTATTGTAGAGGTGTCTGGGAGAAATGTTTTTGCTCTGCATTTCTCCGTAGAGTGGTTTTAGGTCTTGCGGATTTGGAAGGGTGTTGATAGTGTTTGTATCTTTTTTTAGTTGAAGTTGTTTGAGGTTTGGTGCTTCGAAAGTCGGTTTCTTGAGTTGCAGTGTATGGCAAAATTATTTGAGTGTATTGAGTGTGTACATTCTTCAGGTGAAAGTTGTTGCAAAGGAATTTGTTGGATTCTAGGGTGTTTGTGGAATATTCTAGATTGTGTTCAAGCGTCGCGTGTGGTCTATGAGTCGTCTTTGGATTTGAGGAAGCGTGTACTTAAATGTCAATGGTGTTATATTCTAGGTTCGATTGATCATGGGTGTTTACACTAATTGCGGAGTTGCTTTGGTATTTGTGGAAGCGTGGTGTGGCATGTATGAGTGGATTTAGGTCCTAGCCAAGGTGTGTTGTGGTTCGCCTTCATTCCTTTCCACCACAAGAATGTTTTGGTGCCAATCTAATTTGAATTTGCACGATTGAGGTGCATAACCGATTTTGGAGAATGTTTTCAAGGATGAAGATGGTATAAATATGAGTTGAGTTGTTGAGGGATGATATGATAGATGTGTGATGTGAATGATGCGAATTGCAGAGTTGTGAGGTGCAAATTTGTGCAGTGTAGTGCAAGCTTTTATGTGTTAGATTACTGGATGCAGTGAGCAGAAGGTATCTACAATCTTCAGTAAGACTGCGAAGGTGTTGGTGATGCTGTGGTGGACTTTTCTATTGCATTGAGATGGATTTCTCATTGTAGCACTCTTCTCTATCTTCTTTTCTATTCTGGCAGTGAGCCTTTTTTTCTTCTGGGTAGTGAGCCCTCCGGCAGCGAGTCCTTTGTAATCGATGTTGATATTACTTTATATTGTGAGCTAATCCTCACCATGGTTTTTCCCTTCTTGGGTTTTCCACGTAAATCTAGTGTTTTTTTGTGCATTGTGTTGCTTTGGTTTTGTTTTTGTCATCTACTTTCATGATAAATCATTCTAACAGATTAAGGGTTAATTGATTTGATGTGGATTTGAATGTTTATGAGGGTTTTGAAGTTTTAAGGTATAACTGATTCATCTCCACCCGTCTGCCCCCCCTGTCCCTGTCCTCGTCCCCCTCAGTTGTCTTGTGCATTCAAAAATTGGTGTCCAAGCAAGGTTCCTTGGAAGAAAGCTTAACTGCTTGAGGTAAATCTGGAATGGCGCACAAGAAAGAAGTTTCTTTGTTTGATGGATCAGATTATGCATTCTAGAAGACAAGGATGGAAGGTTTTCTAGTTTCTCTTGGATTTGAAATCTAGAAATCTGTTGAGACTGGATATACTATACCTGCAAATGGTCCAAAGACTAATGATGAGATCAAGGCCTATGAAAACAATGGTAAAGTAAGGTATGCTCTCTTAAGTGGTCTTGCTAATTTTGAATTGGTGAAAGTTATGAATCTGAAAATTGCTAGAGAAAGTTGGGTAAAGTTAGAAAACATTTATGAAGGAGATGATAAGGTCAAGTAAGTTAAGTGCAAAATTTGAAGATCATGTTTGAGACCTGTTGTACCCAAAATAATTTTGGCATTATTGTAAATTGGCTAAATCTTGTTAAAATGCCATGTAAAGTCTGTTTTAGGTCAAACCAATCATAGAATCTTGGTGGGTTTTGTCAAAGAACACACGTGCAAAATTCTGAAATTTGAAAATTAGGGTTTTGCCCTATTTTCAGGAAACCCTTGAAAATAGGACCTTCCAGAATTGATTGAAAATGATTTTGATAGGATTAAAAGGCTTCACGATCACATTGGTCAAGTCAGAATCATCAAAAGACATGTTTTACTCTGGTGGGTCTATTTCTATTTTTCAGGGAACAAAGTTAGAACCTCCGCAGCCATTAATGGCAGATTGGCCAGTACCAGGTGCTGAAAGCTAAGCTTCAAAAGCTTCAACGACACAACCATGGCGGAAAAGGTCAAAAATGATGCTGTTTGATGAAGGGGATTTTCAAAATGAAAAATGCTGAAAATTGACTAAGTCTGGGATTTTCAAAAAATGAAAAATGCTGAAAATTGACTAAGTCTGGAGAATGCACGCCTTGCTACCAAGAGGAGGCTATGCAGTCAAATGCCTTAGTCATTTTCCCAAACATCCATACACGATGAACGTGAGACATGAAGAAATGGTGATCTTCGACGGAGGAGTTTCCTGAAAGTGAAAAAGGTCAAAATTTGACTAACTCTGGAAATGTTACGAAGGAGAGATTGTTCACATGCTGAAAAGAGCCTTTTTCAAGCAGGGGCGCCCATGATCTTTTAAGGTCAAAAGAAGTCACCCAGATCATCCAAGGCATTCATTCTTGGCGTTTGCCTGCTGGTGCGACAGTGAAACAAACAAATTAATCATCTGAGGGACAGATCACAAGCAACTGCTGATAAAGCAAAAAGAGGCAGTTGAGGAAATATCAGGAAACCACAGTTAACGGCGAGGTTCTAAGAAAAAAGAGCCTTTTCAAAAGAAAGGCTACCTTTTTTTTGGACCTCCAGATGCTGATAAATGACAAAAGGCTTCCCAGGATAACCTTCTCAGCCCAAGTAGATCTCGGAAACGCAACTGCAAGCACCAACATCTGACAGAGCATTCAACGGATAATCCAGATCAAAGTAGGCAACTTTTCAGATGGAAATAATCTTGCTAAAAGGCAAAAGCGCCCTTTTCAAGGAGGGGCGCCCTTGAATAAAGGAACCCTAAATTGAGATCTAGGTTTTCTGAAGTCAGTCATTTTTGGCAGAACAGAGCTGGGTACCTGATGAGACATCAAGCGAAAGCATCTGATTCTCCGATCAACGAGAAATCCAAATCAAGGCACGAGAGGTCATTTCAAAAGGCTGAAGAACGAAGTTTGAAAATTCACCAAGGCATTAGCAAAAGAGCCTTTTCTTGGAAAAGGCGCCCATTCTTTTGAAGCCCTAAACTCAGCTTTTCATCATCATGCCTCCCAGGCACTCCTCTTCAGGTCAAATCTAGCTCAGCAGTGAATGTGTCAGCATCATCTCAGGATCAACAGATCAAGCCAGATTCAGGATCAAACTGAGGTTGTTCAAGAGAGAAAATAATAAAAAACTTGCAAAAATCAAAAGGGACGCCTTGAAGAAGTCAAAAGTCAAGTTGTTGACTAAAGTCAAGATATTTTGAGCAAAACTTGGCTAAAACACTCCACGATCAGTGGAAATCACCTTTTTGAACTTTAGATCAAGCCAAAATCACTTTTGATCGTGAGTTAGGTCCCCAAACTTGTGGATCTAAGGCTTGAGTCTATGTAATCAAGGTATAGGCATCCTACTTCATTATTTCATTGCAGGTTGATGATCAAGAACAGCCATAAGCTCTCAAGGACGCCATTTACAGATCTGGCCAAGGTTTTCATCCGTTCTTCGATATTTCTTGCAGATCTGAAGCAGAAGAAGGTTGCTAATCTGAGGTTGGATTCAGAGACGGATTTTCTCAGAGAGTCAGATAAAAACTTCCAATCCATCTTCTGTCTACTTCCTCTCTTCTTGTCTTAGGTTTTCTTGCACATTTCAAAAAGGTGGCAGGCTACATCAGATCAGATCAACTGGGTAGATCCAGCGTAATTTTCCAGAGAAACCCATCTCGTCAAATTTCCGAAAATCAACATACTTGCTGCCCCTATTTTTGGGGGTTTTCCGAAAAAGTTTCAGAATCAAAATTCTGAGGAACTGGGTTTGTTCAGCATTGAAGCACGAACAAAACCCATGTGCCAGATTTTTTCCGGAAAAATACTTCTCGGCAGGGCGCTATTTTCAGGGGTTTTTCAGAAGTTGTCTGAACACGTCCGTGTTTACAGTCAACAGGCGAGTTCTTCTTCGCAGAATGACAATTTGGCGTCCTTGGACTCCAATTGAACAACTAGACCTTGCACCAGCAACTCTCCAACCAGATCTTACACACATTGCTGGAGAGCAAACGGACATCACCAACAGTCTGCAGATCTTTATCTTTGAAAAGAATACATCTCCCGCTCAGTGGAGACCTGCAGCAGTTACTCTGGACGAAGAAGTAAGAAAGACTGATCTTGCAGCAAAAAGACCAATATTACCATCTCCCGCGTGGTAGTAAGCACCTTGACTTGCCAGCTGCGAAGAGATCATTCCAAGCACGAAGCCGCCAAAGTTACCAAGAGCAATAGCTTGCGCAAGAAGAGATGTCGTGTCATCAAAGCATTGAATATCCGGAGACGGAAGAAGTCAACACATAGATCAAGGAGCTGTTGACCAGAAATGGTGAAATGAGAAAAGCTATAAATGCACCAAAGAAGGACGTCCTACCCTCCAAGTGGCATTTATGAGACTTGAGTTTGACTTGATGCTTCTTTCCAAGTCAACTCAAGATGATATTAAATGTAGTTGGAGTTAACTTGATGCTTCTTTCCAAGTTTAACTCCACTTTCCTAAAATCATGCATTGTTAGATCTCACTGATTAAGGATGTCTAATTGGCTTCCATGATTTGTGGATCTTAGATCTCCACTAAATGTGGATGTCTATTTTAGAGGGATACTTACATTAAAGTTCACCCTTAGTTTACTTTCAGTCAACTGAAGTAGTTTCCAGTTGACTCTTTGTTGACTTTCAGTTAACTGAAGTAGTTTTCCAGTTAACTGCTTGTTCCCCCTTTTAGGAATAAATCTTGCTAATTGATTGGCAAGAACTCATTGTTAACTCAAGGAGATTTTGGGGTTGCCCACTCCTTTGAGTTCTATAAATAAGAGCCTTGGGCTCATTATTTGTTTAACTTTTACTTGCTATGCAAAATTGCTGCGCCATTGTTGCCAACAGCTTTGAAAGCGAATACTTGTTCACTCTTGGATGAGAGTTCGTTGGACGATTGTAATTGTGCATGATTTCGTGCCTTTGCTTTCCCAACTTTTGTAGTTCGTTGATGAAGCATTGAAGAAGAATATCAGAAGGCGCTTGCATTTTGATCATCTTATTTGAGTTATGTCTACGTCTTGTATCTAAATAGCTTGTTGTTTCATTTCCCTCCTCGGATAGGAGCCCCTCCTCCTTGGATATTTGTTATTGACGGTTATCGTTTGATGTTGTTCAATGTATTGACTTTCAAGCTATACTTCGGATAGGAGTCCCTCCTCCTTAGCAAGCTAGTCGGCCAAGGCATCGTAAATTTTGTTGTTTCTCGTGAACTATTTCCTAGCCCATACCTCGGATAGGAGTCCCTCCTCCTTGGCAGGTCTCAGATCTAGTTTACCGTATAGAGTGTTTGCTTGTACCAACCTTATCCCGGTGTGTACCCGAGAGTTCAGAGCCTCGGTCATATTCTCAGGAGACGGCGAATTCAGGTGATCCAACCAACCCATTCCCGCTCCTTTACCCTCATGCTCTGTTTACCTTGAAGGTATTGGATAGATAGAAGCTAGTTAGTCGTAGTTGAGATCACGGAGAAACCAGAGAAAAAGCTTAGCTACGGGCATTGTGTTTGTGCACCCTTGTGTCCTGCCGTTGAAGCATAAAAAGATAGGAACTTTAGTTAACATTTCCCTTCCCTACGCATTGCTCAAGCAGAGAGGGACTTCTCCTCTTTAAATAATGAAGAAGTGTTGCAAAACATTTGAAATAGCTGAGCGTTTATCACCTGGAGGTGCTAATTTAAGCATGTGAGCCCGAATGTTTGAAGATGAAAATATCACAAGCTACTTGTAGAAGGTGGATGAGGTTGTCAACGACATCAGAGGTCTTGGTGGAGAACTGAAAGAAGTGGTAAAGAATGTACTCAGAACTCTTCCTAAATCTTATAGTCAAAGTTTCTGCTATTGAGGAACTACAAATTTGAACTAGTATACCAGAGATCAATTGTATGGTTCTTTAATTGCTTTTGAAATGAGAGAATTTGGTACAAGTAATGCAAAAGTTGAGACTGCTTTAGGTTGGCAAATCAGAAAAAATTGTGGAATCAAATCAGGAGGATCTTGATGATGTGGAAGCTAACTTTGTGAGAAGAATGAAAAAGGGTACTGGAAAGTATAGAGGTAAGTTGCCTTTCAAATGTTTTAGTTGTGGAAAGATAGGTCATTATGCTTCAAGATGTTCAAATAGAGCTTTGAATGACAAAAATAAGGAGAACAAAGGTAAGATGATTAAGAAAAGTTATTATGTTAGAGAAGATGTAAGTATATCTGATGATGAATCTGATTATGGGGATGATGAGGATGGGGAATGCTTGTTCATTGCTTTAAAAGATGAAACTAATTACGCTAACTCTGAGAGATGTTTGAAGGAAAATGCTCCAAAAGCAAGTGCTAATACTAAAGGCACCTTGGTGTCTGCTTTTCATGCTAGATAGGAGAAGAACTACTAGATAATTATTGTGGACGCTCTAATCATATGACCAGTGATAAGAGTTTGTTAAAGTTGAAAAATATGGAGGACTTGTTAGGTTTGGTGATGATGCATCTACTGAGTATGTGAAAAAGGTTCAATCAATTTTGATGGAAAGCATAATACTGATGATGTTCTCTATGTTAAGGGTTTAAGACATAACCTCTTGAGTGTTGGACAAACGTGTAGCAAAGGATACAATCTTATGTTTTGGGATGATGGCTGTGAGATTAGAAAAGGCTCCGGAACTATGGTTGCTGTTGGAAGGATAGATGGAAATATCTATTAGCTCAAAGGTGCTGATGATTATTGTTTCATGACTTAGATCAATGAGAGTTGGCTATGGTATAGAAGAATGTGTCACATCAATTTTGATAGCCTAGTGAGAATAAGTTCAGTTCAAGTTGTGAGAGATCTACCAAAGATTACAAAGCCTATCAATGATGTCTGTAAGGAATGTCAAGTTGGAAAGCAAGCAAGAAAAAGCTTCAAAGTCAAAGAACAATCTTCTACCAGATTGTTGGAATTGGTGCATACAGATCTTTGTGGTCCTACCAGAGTAAGAAGTCTTCAAGGTGATAGGTACTTCATGCTATTGATTGATGTTTATTCTAGAATAACATGGGTTACTTGTCTCAAAGAAAAATCAGAAGCTCAAGATAAGTTTAAAGCATTCAAAACTATGGTTGAGAATGAAATGGATATGAAAATCCAGTGCTTGAGGTTTGACAAAGGTGGAGAGTTCACCTCCAATGAGTTCAATATTTTTTGTGAGAATCATAGAATAAAGAGGCATTTATCTGCCCCTAGGACTTCTCAGCAGAATGGAGTGGTTGAAAGAAAGAATAGGACTGTTCAAGAAGCTGCAAGGGCAATGATGAAAAAAGCAAATCTATCGGAAGTCTACTAAAGATAAGCAATTCATATTGCTGTTTGCATACTTAACATAGTGCAAGCAAGAGAAAACAACACAAAAACTCCCTATGAGTTATGGTATGGAAGGATTCCTACTGTCAAATACTTCAGAGTGTTTGGAAGCAAACACTATATCAAAAGAGATGAAGAAAACTTAGGAAAGTTTGAGGCAAGGTTTGATGAAGGTATCTTCCTTGGATATTTTACTAAAAGTAAAGCTTACCGGTGCTACAACAAGAGGCTGAGAAATATTGTTCAGAGTGCAAGTGTCAAGGTTGATGAAGACCTACAAAAGAATTTAGTGGTGATAGATGAATATGAATCAGATGAGTCTACTTGTAGAGAAGAAGAAAAAGCCAAGGAAAAAGAAATGCAGATTGAAGAAGAAGAAACTCCGGAAAAGATTCCTAAAACTCCTAAGTATGTGCAGAAGAATCATTCTGAAGAATAGATAATTGGTGATAAGAGCAAAGGTGTATTGACAAGAAGGAAAGTTGTTGAAGAACAAGTAAATCTATGTTTACTTTCTGAAGTTGAACCTAAAAGAATGATTGAAGCATGCAAGGATGAGTATTGGATCAAGGCTATGGAAGAACTAATGCAAATTGAGAAAAATCAAACTTGGGAACTTGTCCTAAGACCAACAAACAAGAATGTGATTGGAACTAAGTGGATATTCTAGAACAAACTAAATGAGAGTGGAGAAGTGGTAAGAAACAAGGCAAGGCTTGTGTGTAAAGGTTACTCACAAGTAGAAGGAATAAACTTTGTGTTCTGGTGGCAAGAATGGAAGCTATTGAGATGTTTTTGGCTTTTGCAGCACATAAGGATTTCAAAGTATATAAAATGGATGTGAAGTCTTCTTTCTTGAATGGAGAATTTGAAGATGAGTTATACATAGAACAAATGGAAGGATTTCAGTTATCAAATAAATCAGATATGGTTTGTAGATTGAAGAAGGCATTATATGGGTTGAAGCTCCCAGAGCTTGGTATGCAAGGTTAGATAGGTACTTGTTACAACAAGGATTCAATAAAGGTACCACAGATAGCATCTTTACTTCAAAGTTGAAAAAGATCAAATCTTGATTGTGGTTGTATATGTTGACATAATTTTTGGAGGAAATGAAGCTACGTGTAAGAAATTTGCAGAGGAGATGAATAAAAGATTTGAAATGTCAATGTTTGGGTGGATTAATTTCTTCCTTGGGCTACAAATCAATTAGATAGATAAAGGTATTTTCATTTCACAATCAAAGTATGTCAAGGAAATGTTGAAGAAGTTTGGAATGGAAGATTCTAAACCGGTATGTACCCCTATGGTTACTGGTTGCAAGCTGAGCAAGAATGATCAATCTCCTAAGACTAATTAGAGCAAGTATAGATCAATGATTGGAGGACTGCTATATCTAATTGCTACTAGACCGGATATCATGCATGCAGTTTGTCTTGTGGCTAGATTTCAAGAAGATCCTAGAGAGTCACATGTTGTAGCAGTGAAGAGGATATTCAGATATTTGAAGGGCACTCTGGATCATGGCTTGTGGTGTCCAAAGGATACTAACTTTACTCTGAATGCTTACACAAATGTATATTGGGCTGGTTGTGTAGATGACAGGAAAAGTACAAGTGGTGTTGCATTCTTTCTTGGATGCGAATTGGTGTCATGGCTAAGCAAGAAACAAGATTGAGTGTCTTTATCTATTGTAGAAGCAGAATACATTACAACATCTTGACGCACACAAGTTTTGTGGATGAGGAAAACATTAAGGGATATTAGAGTGGTATATGATGAACCAATTTCTATCTTTTGTGATAATACAAGTGCTATCAATATATCAAAGAATTTGGTAATGCATTCAAGGACAAAGCATAACTCAATCCAATATCACTTTTTGAGAGAGAAGGTTGTAGAGAATGAAGTGAAGCTTGAATATGTGCCTACAAAGGATCAGGTTGCTGACATATTCACTAAGGCTCTTCCTAAGGATACTTTTGAGTATCTTTGGGAGAAGTTGGGGGTTATTGCCCCTCCTTTGAACTAGATGCATAAGGAGATGCATCAGTCCAATGGATCTCAAGATTCATTCTTTGGTCTGGACTGATGTTGGTGGCTACCTCTCAAGAGGAGTAGGTAGTGGCATTATTGGTTGTTTTAGTCAGGATTAGTGAGAGTTGTCATCAAGCAGTGGTTGTTGATTGATGTAGTTTGGTGTGTAAAGGAAAGGAATTTGCAAAGCAGTGGTGAAAGGGGGAGAATGAATGATGCAAATATTTTTGCCCTTTGCCCTTGATGTCAAAGGAAGAGAGAGTAATGTGAAAGAAATCAACGGGAGAGAAAGTCATGTGAAGAAGTTGTTAAGGGAGAGAGTAATGAGATAGTTGTGTAAGGGGGAGAAAGTAAAAGAAAAGAGAAGAAGAGTTGGTATGGAGCAATTGATGATTAGGGTTGTGTTTGTTGTTTATGGTTTTTCACATCATGTGTTGCCATCAATGACAAACAGGGAGATTGTTGCAAGTATGTGCAATTGGTGTTGTCATTGATGTCAACAAGCTTATGTGTTGTCATTGGTGTCAACTGTATGAGGAGATTATAGCAAGGATGTGAGCAGTTGGTATTGAGTTGGTGTTGTCTCTAATGATGCTTGGATTAGTTGCATTATGTTGTCATTAGTAAACTATTGGTATCAACCTCTAGTGTTGCTTTGATAAGTTTCTTCCTATGGATGTATGGTTGAGTTGCTATGTTGCAGTTGGCTTGGTGGTGATGAGGAAGTGTTGAAGATGTGTCTCTGGTGCTTGGTTTCCAGTGCTTTTGAGAAAATTTGAATAAAAAGAGGAAACAATGTGTTACAATGGTGTTCTATGTTGCAAAGTAGCGTTTTGGTTTGGCTCCGCATTTTTTCAGTGTTGAAGGTTTGCTTGTTTGGTTTGGATATGTTGATTAGAGGTGTTTAGAAGTATTGCATCCAGAATTTGGTGTGTTGGATTGTTGCGCAAAGGAAGGTGTGTTCACCAGTGTGTGAATTGTGTATTGCTGGGAGAAATGTTTTTGCTTTGCATTTCTCCGCAGAATGGTTTTAGATCTTGTGGATTTGGAAGGGTGTTGATAGTGTTTGTATCTTTCTTTAATTGAAGTTGTTTGAGGTTTGGTGCTTTGGAAGTTGGTTTCTTGAGTTGCAATGTGAAGAGCACAAAGATATACTGAGAGGGGGGGAGGTGAATCAATATATCAACAACTTTTACCCTTTACAATTTTTATTAACTTCAAACTCTAACATAAATCAACTATGCAAGAATATCTCAATATGAACAAGTTGACACCAAGATTTTATGTGGAAACCCTTGCAGGACAAAACCACAGTACAAACAATGTACTTTATGAATTAAATAAACTTTTACAATGAATGTAGGCACCAACCTACTTGAATCACCAATTTGTAGTTTAGTAGGCACCAACCTACAAAGAGCACCAACCCTTAATCGTGATTTAGTAGGCACCAACCTACAAGGAGTTTCAACCCCTAATGCTGATTTAGTAACCAACCTACAAAGAGCACCAACCCCTAATGTTCGTAGGCACCAACCTACCGGAAGCTCCAACTCCCACTTGCCAAGCACCAACTTAGCAAAAATAATAACTTTGATGAATTTTGTGTTCCACCTTTAATGTTGCTTCCTCAACAGATGATGGACTTTACAATCTTCTTGAAATTATCCTCCTTGAATGATATCAAAATATATTTGGTTCACAACTTTCCTTTTTACATAAAAATTTACTTCATGATGATGCCATCTATTTCACCAAATCTACATATATTCTTCACAAGGATCTTTCTTTTATCTTCTCATTTGCATATCTGATTAACCTTTTATTCTACACTAACTTTCTCTTATAAATCTGATCACTGTTTCTGATTTTGTATCTTTTGTAGGCACAATACTCAGCAACACAATACACAACACTTTCTACAGTCACTTCACACCTGATTGTGACTTAAGAATATAGCATCCGTTTCACACAATACTCAGCACAACACTTGTGTTTTTATGATTTTGCAGTTATTCCTTATAGCACACTTCTATTCTCTATTTTCAGATTACATACATCTTATGTACTCACAAACTCAGCACACATTCACTTTAAAGATCTTCTTTTATTGCCACATACATACACACTTTCCTTAACCAGTACTTCCCATGAGATTCATTCTATACAGCCGCACACATCTGTGTTTTTATGATTTATCGATTGTTCCACATTCCACACACTCTAATTCCTCCTCAAGTTTCTTCTTCTACTTATACCCTTAGTCTCTACAAAGAGAGATATCTCTTCATTGTACCTCTTGACAAGGGACGCATCCCTCACCATTCAATTTGATGTCTTTCCATGTGTCTTCTTAACATTAATAGACGCCTTTTGTTAATTACTCAATGCTCCCTTAGTCGCTTCATATAATTTTTAGTTTGACTCCTAGTAACTGGAATATACGATTTCTATGTATAGCATTCTTTCTCTGTAGCATATCGTTGGTGAGAATAATAGACGTAGTGTGAATGTAGCATGCTCCCTCAAGTCTAGCGCCTCCAATAGTGCCAACAGAAATTATGATGTTCTTGAAAGATGGTTTATCGGAAGTATCTCAGCACCCATATACGTCTTTCTCAAATCAGCTTATACGATAACCAGAGGCGATCGCTTGCAAATTACTGTCTTTAATGAATCACTAGTTATTCTTTATCATTGCATATATTTTGTAGAAGAGGTCAGCCATCTGATAATGGCAAGTCCCCATGAATGGATGGCTTGCGGCTCATGACTGGGAGTAACACTTTTATATATAAATGTCCTTCATTAATCATTTCTCTTCACAATATAATCGCTTTAATTATGTTCGTTGCTTTTGGTAAAGATCAATTAGTATATTCTTTTTACTCCTGCGACTTGACAATATTATTTTATTCATACCAAAATTGTTCCATGAGAGATATATACGGGATCAACCTTCATGTTGCATTGTTACAATCATCTTCGATGTCTACAACAAACTTATTTACTTTTTCTTCATCGGCTGATGATTCCATTTCCGGCATAAGACACCTCATACATAGACGTTACAGGCTGCCACGATTATATACAGATTCCTAAGAGATCCGCTCATGATATCCTCTAGCAGTTCTTGCCATATATCTACAAGCTTTTATCAGTTATTGACACCAAGCTCTTTGGCAGTAGCATTTGTCATTTCATGTTCAGTTCTTACACTTCAGATTCATACGCTGGCAACTTCCTTGTGAGATTCCCTCTACTACGTGGCTTTTGTCCTTTTCCTCTTTCATTCTTGTTCATACTTCTCCATAGTGCGACTCAATCCTCTTTCCCTTTGTCTTTCATTTTTCTCCCAACAACAACAACCTATACATTTTTATTTTAGATTCTAAATCTGGTTGTTATTTCATTCTAAATCTGTAGGAGGCTGTTACGTCTTCATTATACTGAAAGATTAGTTACATACTTTGACATATGAACCTTTTGACTCTTAAGAAGATAACCCATGCACAAGAATATGTTATCTTCAGTCATGCATCTCCTTAGACATCAATAACCATTTGTTCAGCAATCTTGTTCAATGCTTTTGACATCAATGACAACATTTCCAACACAGTGTATGGCAGAATTATTTGAGTGTATTGGGTGTGTACATTCTTCAGGTGAAAGTTGTTGCAAAGGAATTTGTTGGATTCCAGGGTGTTTGTGCAATATTCTAGAGTGTGTTCAAGCGTTTCGTGGTTTGCAAGTCTTTGGATTTGAGGAAGCGTGTACTTAAATGGTAATGGTGTTAACACAGGTTCAGTCGACCTTGGGTGTTTACACTAATTGCGGAGTTGCTTTGGTATTTGTGGAAGCGTGGTGTGGTGTGGCATGTATGAGTGGATTTAGGTCCTAGCTAAGGTGTGTTGTGGTACGCCTTCATTCCTTTCCACCACGGGAATGTTTTGGTGCCGACCTAATTTGAATTTGCACAGTTGAGGTGCATAGCCGACCTTGGAGAATGTTTTCAAGCATGAAGATGGTATAAATTTGAGTTGAGTTATTGAGGGATGATAAGATAGATGTGTGTGATGCGAATGATGCAAATTGCAGAGTTGTGAGGTGCGAATTTGTACAGTGCAGTGCGAGCTTTCATGTGTTAGATTACTAGATGTAGCAAGCAGAAGGTGTCTACAATCTTTAGTAAGATTGCGAAGGTGTTGGTGATGTTGTGGTGGACTTTTTTGTTGTATTGAGATGGATTTCTCATTGTAACACTCTTCTATATCTTCTTTTCTATTATGGCAGTGAGCCTTTCTTTCTTTTGGGCAATGAGCCCTTTGTAATCGGTGTTGATATTACTTTATATTGTGAGCTAATCCTCACCGTGGTTTTTCCCTTCTTGGGTTTTCCACGTAAATCTGGTGTTTCTTTGTGCATTGTGTTGCTTTGGTTTTGTTTCTGTTAGCTGCTTTCATGATAAATCATTCTAACAGATTAGGGGTTAATTGATTTGATGTTGATCTAAATGTTTGTGAGGGTTTTGAAGTTTTAAGGTACAACTGATTCACCCCCGCCTCTCAGTTGTCTTGTGCATTCAACAATTCTTACCTAGAGTTGAGCAGCCATGAGAAGAGGAAGAGCCAAGCATGGCAGCAAATGACTTTGATGAGTGCATAGACGCATACTCAAGACTTGATCCAGATATCATAAGACAAAATCCATTATACAATTTCATAATGCAGCAAGGAATATTTGAAGAAATGAAAAAAAGAACAAAATAGAACATTTAGAACCAAAACCTCTAGAAGTCATCAAAAGGGTTACAACACTAGAGCAATCAATGTCTTGGACTCACTCCATTCTAAGGAATCTCCTCCCAATCAACAAAAGAAGATTTATCCTATTACGAGAAAGACTAAGGGAAGTCTAAACAAACTCAGAAACAAAAATCTTCGCTTCTTATGCAAGGAATCTTGGGTGCCAAACCACAACTATCCAAAGTTTGAAAACTCAAACTCGGTAGCCCAAAATTGGACTCGGACTCGAGACTTGACACGGACTCGGCAAAAAACTTAGATAGTACTTGGCAAAAATGAAAAAAATCATGTTTTAAAGTTGAGAAAGCAGCTTCCAGCCATGGCAAGAGTCCAGGCACAGAACTCGGGAGTCCGGGTCCAGGACTTGGGAGTCCAAGCCAGAGACTCGGCTCGTGAGTCCATGCCGAGTTGACTCGGCCAGGCTTAGGACTCGCGAGTCCGCCAAGTTTGCGGTGAGTCCTCCCGAGTTTTCCAACCTTGCAACTATCGCAGCAAAGAAGCATTTACATTAGAAAAAGATTCGTAGAAATCTAATGTAGAATCAAAAAATAAGGTGGAATATGAGGAAGTAAACACATTAGAGCCACAAGCTAAAGAAAAGGTTTTGGTATTTACTACAATTGGTTTTGAGTATGCAGGAATTGTTAGATCAACAAAGAACAATAAGCAATTTTGAAATGTTGACACTAACTGGGAATAAAAAATGAAGCATTCATAAGAGAATTGTTTAGAATTAGGCCAACATGAATGGTCCAAATAGGAAATTGATTGCCAATTTGATAATAGGGATGATTTTCAATTTTTCCACTTTGTTGCAGATAATCCACTTTTTGAAATGGATGCTGAGAAATTTGTTCATTGGGATAACCCACTTTTTGAATTAAAGGTAGAGACATATCTTGGTTCAAGTGCCACAACTTGTGATGATATCAAAGTAGCGCAACGAAAGATGAATGGTGAAATGGTTCTTCATAAAGAAAGGCCCTCAACAAAGTTAGAATTTGCAGGGATAGAGCAATTAGTAGAGTTGCATATGACTCATGAATCTTTGCAAGACAATACAAATCATCAAGAAAAATTGTTTGAAGACAAGAAAGACAAAGTTGTTCAACAAGACTTAGCAACAGATATGTAGTTAACGAAATACACTGCATCATTAGAGAGAGTCATAATATTTCCAAGATTGATTTGGAAACCTGGTATCTCCAAGAGAGCCTTAGTCAAGTGAAGGATTTTTTTGGAGCATCTTAATTTGTGATTGCTTGAGGAGAAGCAATCTTGGGAAGGGCGGATTGTCATATCCCCTTTTCAAAATGAGATTATAAAAATAATAAAAAAAAATATAATATATTATAAAATAGAAAATTAAAATAAAGGGAAAAATAAAGGGCAAGGATGTGCGAAGGTGCAAATCGCGGCTGCGACCGATCGATTGGGAAAAAACTGCCTACAGAGGGTGCAAAGAAGTAGAGGAGTAAGCGCTTGGCAGGCTCCAGCAAGGATGAGGACTAGATTTCAAAGGGGGATGGGTGGCGTCGGTATGCCCTATGCTCCCAACCCTTCTCTAGCTCCTCTTATGCCTCTGACAGATTTTGTTCCAGTGGGATCGACTTTGGCTGATGCTACGCTTGGTGGCGAGATTGTGGCCCCTATGTTGGATTCGCACTGTCACTCTGCTTGCAAAAACAAAACAAACATGTACCATGTGCGCTCAGAATTTTTCTTGGAGGTGCTTCGACGAGATAACCTTAGATCACCCTGCAAATCTTCGATGATAGGTATCGGATCTATGGCTCCTATTTATTTTCCTTCCTTACTCTCTAATTGCAAGAACAGATCTAACCCGTATCATGAGTGCTCGACTTTCTGCTTGGAACAGATTAGATGGGCTAAACCTTGTTATTTTTAGATCAAATATGCACAATAAGTAGAAAAATAACATAGAAAATGAGACACATAATTTATCCTGGGAAAACCCTTCTACTCAAGGGAGAAAAACCCAGCAAGACTTCAATAATAATCGATCAGATACAACAGTGCAGAAACAACACTTAAGAATCAAGCCTATATAGGTAGAATACAATGAATGACCCAGCATTGAAGTAGTGCGAATTTTTGAGCAGAAATTAGTCTTCTTAAGCAGCGAATCTTCTTCTTGAACACAATAGAATGAATTGAATTGATGATTGAATGAGAAAAATCTTCCTTATATTTATACAAATCCAACCAATATAATTTCTGCTTTGTGATTTGGCCGACCCAGCAAATATATAATTAATTCTATTTTTTTTTCTTTCTCAAGTCGACTCAGCAAATACACTTAGAGCCGACTAGACTTTTGGATTACCTCCCAAAGCTACCAAAAACATCAACACTCCCTCTTAGCTAGGGAGGTATAGCAAAGTCTTCCTTGAGTCCCACTCAAGTCCCACTCAAGGGTATCATATCTTGTCATGGACTCTCTCAACATGACATCCACAATGGCTACACCCAATTGTGGGAAGCACAACTCGGTCTCAGAGATGTGATCTGTACAAGGGCTTTCACCTCATATTTCTTTGTCTTAGAGAAATATACGCTACAAGGGCTTTCGCCTCATATTTCTCCGTCTCAGAGAAATATACGCTACAAGGGATTTCACCTCATATTTCTCCGTCTCAGAGAAATATACACTACAAGGGCTTTCACCTCATATTTCTCCGTCTCAGGGAAATATACGCTACAACAAATCTTAATGATGTTGTGACTCCCTCTCAGCGAGGGCAACATTCTCCACCACCCCAAGCTTGTCTCGGAAATGTACAAACTTTACCCTGGAAAGAGGCTTGGTCAGTATATCGGCCATCTGATCATCAATGCAAATATACTTGAGCTAGATTGCTTTCCTCAACACCATGTCTTTGATGCAATGATACTTGATCTCCACATGCTTTGTCCTATCATGAAATACAGGATTTACTGAGAGCTTTACACAGCTCTGGTTATCACAGTGAATCAATGTTGGCTCTAATATTTGACCAAACAATCCTGCAAGGAGCTTTCCAAGCCATACTACTTCACGGGCTGCTACACATGCTGCAATATATTCAGCCTCTGTTGTGCTTAGTGCCACATAAGTCCACTTCCTGCTACACCAAGAAATCATGGTAGGCCCCAAGCTAAAGCAACACTTGGAGGTGCTCTTCCTATCGGGAACACTCCTAGCCCAATCATAATCATAATAGCCCTATACTCTCAGATCCCCACTAGAGGCATACCTCAAGCCATATCCCACAGTACCACGTAAGTATCTTAGTATATGCTTGGCTGCAACTAGATGTATTTGTCTTGGCTCACACATGAACTGACTGAGGGCACTCATTGCAGAACAAATGTCTTGTCTGGTGTTGACTAGGTACATCAATGATTTGATCAATTGTCTATACATAGTGGGATCTACCAAATCTGAATCAGATGCTGAGTCACTCTAACTTCTTCAAATTTGTCTCCATAGGTGTAGCCATGGACTTACAGTCCATCATCCCAAATCTTCTCAGTATATCTATAGTATATTTCCCTTGACTTAGGAAGATCTCGTCAGGTCTTTGCCATACTTCCAGTCCCAAGAAGTAATGCATAAAGCCAAGGTCCTTCATCTCAAACTCAGAGGTTAACTCTTTCTTACATTGGACAATGAGCTTCTCTACTCTAGTGAGAAATAAATTATCAACATAAAGGACCAAGATCAAGGCCTCACCATCAACTATCTTGAAATAAAGGTTGGAATCTGCATCATTCTTGGAGAAACCCAAACTCATCAAGTATTTATCAATCCTTTCATACCATGCACAAGGTGCTTGTTTAAGACAATACAAAGCCTTCTTCAATTTGCATATATGAGACTCCTTCCCATGAATCACAAAACCGTTTGGCTGCTTGATGTACACTTCTTCCTCAATCGCACCATTAAGAAATGTAGTCTTTACATCCATTTGATGTAACTTCTAGCCCTTGGCGGAGGAAATAGCAATAATCGTCTTGATGGAAGTGTATCGAGCAACAGGGGAAAATGTCTCCTCATAATCTATTCCCTCTTTCTGAGAGAATCCTTTTGCCACAAATCTCGCCTTGTGTTTCTCAATGCTGCCATCAGCTGCATGCTTGATTTTGTAGAGCCATTTGGAAGTCACTACTGACTTCCCTTCAAGTCTCGGAACAACATCCCATACATAATTTTTAATGGACTGATATTCTTCTATCATTGCATGTCTCCATACTTGTTGGTTAGATGCCTCCTCATAACTGGAAGGCTCAGAATCAATAATGTGACTCATCAATGCCACATAACCTGGGAACTTCTGAGGTCTCTTGCTTTCCCGAAAACTACCTTGAGGAGCTACATATTTTTCCGCCTCCTACATGGTTTGTCGAGCCCATAGGGGCCTCTTCCGACCTACGTCAATAGCTCTAGGCCCATCAGTTGGTTCTATAGGATCAACTGGATCAACAGTCTCAGCTGGTCCATTGGACTCCCTCTAACTATTAGGAGTATAATCAAGGGATGAATCCATATCCTATGGAGCCTCCTGCTCTTCACTGTCTATCTCCATGTAAAATCCTTTAGATCTTCTGAAGGCTACCTCCTCTTCAAAGGAGACATCCCTACTGATCTCGATCTGTTTTTGTCCTGGAATATATATTCTGTAAGCCTTTGAAGATTCACTGTAGCCCACAAATATACCCTTCCTGCCTGAAGGTTCTAGTTTTGATCTTTTGTCCTTGGGCACATGAATGTACACAGGACAACCAAATATCCTTAAGTGACTAACCTCAGGCTTCACACCTGTGAAGGCTTTCTCTGGAGTCATGTTCCCCAATATCCAATGAGGACTTCTATTCTGAACATATTTTGCGGTTCTGGAAGCTTCTGCCCATAGGGAACTCTGCAAACTCTAATCATGGATCATAGCCTTAGCTGCCTCTACTATAGATCTATTCTTTCTTTCGACAACTCCATTTTGCTGAGGGTTGTAAGGAACATAGAACTCCCTCTTGATCCCTGCCTCAACGCAAAAATTACGAAATCCTCCGGAAGTGTACTCTCCTCCATTATCTGATCTCAGAACCTTAATTCTCTTCCCGATCATGTTCTCTACTTGTGCCTTGAATTCTCGGAATCTATCAAGGACTTCCTCAGACTCCTTGGATTTCAAGAAGTAAATCCAAGTCTTCTGGGAATAATCATCAATGAAAGTCACATAGTACCATAATCCACTTAGTGACGCCATAGACATCGGTCCACACAAATCTGAATGAATAAGATCTAAGATCCCCTTGGATCTACTGTCGCTACTATGGAAGGGACTCTTGGTGTTCTTACCAAGTGCGCATCCTCTGCAGACACCATCATGCTCTAAACTGAGCGTCGGAAGACCAGTAACCATCTTCTTCATAGTGGGAAGGGCTTTGTAATGTAAGTGAGCAAGTCTCCTATGCCATAGCTC